>MU182465.1:296044-314804 GCA_016904865.1 Pissodes strobi | reverse complement strand
GAACACCACCGGCTGGACATTCACACACATTTAAATCTTGTACATGCTCGGTTAGTCTTATGCAAAGGGGCTTCACTCAATGCAGATATAACCAGTTGCTGTCAGAGACATTTCCCATCTCCACAGGGTCCACAGCCCCGATCTCCTTCAGATCACGTAATCACGTGCGAAAATCTGGAAGAATCTTCGTAGGAATCGACCCTACATTAAGTGACCCACCCTAAACACTGTCCCAACCGGCCGCGCCTTCCCTTTCGAACCAACGGGGCCCCAAACGCTTCCAGCCGCGAATCACGTGCACTTCCCGTGCGAAGTCAGGTTAGAAAACCATGCTCCCTAACCGCCGCCAATTCTAAAGCGGAAGTCCAAATTTGTAGGTTATCTCAATATAAGATAAGATGTAAATAAACCGACATGTACCGATACAAATAGCAGATCCATAAAGTTGGATCGCGGTACATGTATCGATAGATTTAATTGAATTACAGAACGCGGTTGGTTAATGAAACACAAATTAAAGAACGCTCAGATGCATACCGGTAGATACCGCTCCCATTATCGTAAATGCCCATTGATAATAATTCCGATACATTCACTAGTCGCTAGGTCGCGCCGGTCTAGAATCGTTCCCGACACGATTGTGTTATGCATTCGAGGAAACACATGCAAGCTGCTGTATATTTCGTAATAAGTGCATACAAAGTACGGGCACGTGTTACAATAAGTAATATTTCACCTTTCGTACGGCCCTCCGCTCGCTACCGCTCGCTACGGGGGCTCAAGAAAAGGAAACTAACCAGGGGCTAACCCAAACGTAGACCAAGACATACCCAAAAAACTGTTTAGAAATTCAACCGTAAAAAAAAAATTAAAAAATAGCAACGGGGTTCGAACCCGAGCCGCCGATAGACACAACATTCAGAACCAACGATCTAAACCTCTGGACCACCAAGGTTTATACCGCAAATTGATTGCATCACGAAGACATAGCGCGAATACAATCGCTCGAGTCATCGCCACATACACTAGATGGCGCTGGAGTCGTAAGAGAGAGAGAGGGAGGCGTTGCACGCAGTATTTCATCATCGGGAACGATTCTAGACCGGCGCGACCTAGCCGCTAATGATACATTCGGCCATATTACGCATGCGCGGTTTCGCATCGAAAATTTAGCAGGGGCGCTAGACGCTTGTTCAAGAAAAATTGAAATGTCAAAATAATTCCAAATTCCAAGCAGTCAAAAATAAAATAAAAAATAAATCCGAAATCATTCGCCGTTTATAAAACGTTTCAAAAAGTTCAAGGTGCCATTGAAGTGAAAAGAAAATTGGAAGTTTAACTATAATTCATATAGGAAATACAGGTAACAGCTAAAAACTGAACGCCATTATCGCAATTTAATTGCTTGACGTTTTTTCTGTTACATTACCTAGCATATATTTTTTATAAACTCGCTGCTAAGTTTTCTTTTACATTTCATTATGCAGAATAGCGGAATTGTCCTTACACAACATATGTGCACTCAGTGCCTATGTCGTAAAGTTTCACAACAACCGCCATAACCTTAAAAAAAATCCTTTCTAGAACTCTCGTCAAGGAAAATTCCACACTAATTATAGAAAATGGCTCTTATGTTGGCAAGTAGGATCTGCAAGGCTCCTGTATTCCAAAGAAGCTTAATTAAGCACTTGCCATCTCGAGCAGTCGCCAGAACTTACGCCAACGAAGGAAAAGATGCTTTGGCTAGGGAAGCGAGGCGTAAGGCCACCTTGAGAGAACAAGCTATGGCTCCCGCTGGTCCAACAGGTAATATTGCTTCATTATTCTATTAATCCCCTATTAGTCTTGCAAATGCTTAAATACGATGCAATTAGTTATAACCACCAATGGCATTTATTTATTAGCATTCAACATTGGACGTGGAGCAGTAGCAGGTGGTTCTCTCGTTGGTATAGGTGCACTGTGCTATTACGGACTCTCTTCCAATACTGGCACTAGTGCCTTTGAACAATCACAGTGAGTACACCCTTTAAATAAATTTAAATGGTGTAATTTATTTTTAAAATTAATCAGAACCTTGCATTATATTTGTTATCTTGTTTGAATTATCTGTATCTTATGGGAAGTTTTGTGTTTTAGTTTATGGCCACAATATGTTAAGGACCGTATTAGGTCCACCTACTTGTACTTTGGCAGCTCTATTGCTGTTACAGCTGCGAGCGCCGCTGCTGCTTTTAGATCTCCTGCTATTATGAATATTGTCACTAGAAATGGATTTATTGTAAGTTGTAGACACCTATGTAGATATAGAAGTAAAATTTTTAAACATGCATAATAAATCGGATTCATACTGTTAACAATTTATTACTATGTCAGATCATGATCCACATTGTCTAACTTACAATTATTTGAAATAATCTAAACCCATGACATTTATAAGTATACTTTTATATCTTGTAGGGAATTGCAGTGAGTATTGCTGCTATCATTGGTACTGGTATGCTTGCGCAGGGCATCGAATATTCACCAGGTAATGAGTTTTTTTAAGGTTCAAAAGAAGACATATGTTTATTTATATCTTTTTAGGATTTGGACCAAAGCAAATGGCCTGGCTACTTCATGCTAGTGTGATGGGAACTATGCTCGCCCCACTTTGTTTCTTAGGAGGCCCGATCCTTATTAGAGCAGCTTGGTATACGGCGGGTGTTGTTGGAGGGCTTAGCACAATTGCCGTAAGTTGAGAGAAAAATATAAACCTTCTGTATTATTAATGTGAATTTGTTTTGGTACATTTTTTAGGTTTGTGCTCCAAGTGACAAATTCCTATACATGGGAGGACCTTTAGCCATGGGATTAGGAGTTGTTTTCTGCAGTTCTATTGGTTCAATGTTTTTACCTCCTACTACTGCCCTGGGTAATAATAAAATTATTGAAATAAATATGTATAAAATCACTATATATATGAAACATTTAGGTTATTGATAAAACTTTGTTCTCTTTCATGTTCAGGTGCTGGTTTGTATTCTATTTCACTTTACGGAGGTTTGTTGCTGTTCTCGGCTTTCTTACTCTATGACACTCAAAGGATTGTCATGCAAGCTGAACGATACCCAGTCAACCCCGAATTCCAAGGGGTCAGGCCCTATGATCCGATCAACAGGTAGGATTTAATTTTTTTTTTAATTGAGTAAAACAAGTTTTTATTTATCAATTAATTTTCAGTGCAATCTCGATCTATCTGGACACACTAAATATCTTTATCAGAATCGCAAGTATGCTCGCAATGGGTGGACAAAGAAGAAAGTAACTTATCTTGTTAATTGATTTTTTTTATTTATTTTATCACTACTACTAACTCTTATTCGTTTTTTACAATAAACATTTAATTCCTTGAATTGATTTATTATTATCTACTTTTAGTTTTGTATCCCACTCGATTTAGGGTCATATTGACTGTTCTAAAAGTTGTTAATTAATTTTAGTTAGTTAGGAATAATGTTAGGCAGGTTATTTCTCAATATCGCCGACATAAAACTGTATATATATTTTTCAATTAGATTGTGTTTCATTTCACTTGCCAATAGAATTTGATTTACTTACTTCAAACTGAGAAATAGAGAACTAAAGGGAATGGTGGGTAAATAACACTATTAAAAAATGCAAGGTAATTGTTGTATAAATGAAAGGCAAATCAAAATTTTGCTTTTGAAGTCGTTTATTCAAGCAATTTTATTCACAATGATTGAGTCTTTATAGTACACTTACAATACATAAGTTCGAGAACAAAAATATAGTACTAAATGGGAAAGAATCCGTCTGCTTTCAGAATGTTTAATCATCATTTAAACGTGTCATTTGGGTTAGTACGAAGCATTTATACTGTTACACTAACAAATATTCTTTGGATACAACAGTCTTTAATACCACAGGTATAAAACCAATATTAAAATATTATATTACCAGACATGGTCGTCAGGAATAAAGTGATAAGAGTTCTTTATAAATAATTCAACAAAAGTCGTGGTTGGAATTATATCGACGGTTGTAAGGAGAAACTGCTAATACGCCAGTATTGTGACTTCACAGGAGAGTAGTTTTAAGTTTGGATTTTTCGAAAAAAAAAAAATCAAGCAATTATCAATGTTAAGATTTTTTTCGCCACTTGGATCGGTTTTTGATTCCCCAAGTTTACAGATATGTTTCATGAACTGACTTGGAATGGTTCTCAAAGTAAGTGGCGTATTATACAATACTGTCTCAAAATGTCAACAGGATAAATGGACATTTGATTTGAAAGCAAAACTGGCTTATAAGCAATATTCAGTTTCAAATTTTATAAGAAAAATGTATTACGAATCAAAAAAAAAAAAAAAAATATTTTCACCTCAGTATTGTTTAATGACAAACTTTGTAAGAGTTTTATGTGTAGTCGAAATGTATTAAGAGGATTCATCATCTGCTCATTCGGTTTTATAAATTACACCACAACTTGCCCAAATTAAGATAAATGCTTCTTAGGTAAATTGACCACAAAATTATAAGGAATGGGGGTAAGTATATTTGAAATACTAATATACAACGAAAATTTTTCAAAAAAACAATTTTTTTTTGTTCATTCAAAAACACTTTTCCCCATTCTTCTATTACTCGACGTAAATTAGCAATAACAATGCCATCTAAGAAAAACAATTTATAAAGTTTTGAAAAATTGGGTACAGCGTCTTAATAGACATCCAATTATAGATCAAAAGAGTTCCTACCCCTCAGAAGGGTGCTTCATCCCCTTTTGCTGCAAAAACCACCCCCTAATGGTACCTCCTGCTAGTTTTTTAAATTTTTCTCGAAAACTGTTATCCTGACGAGAAAAATTAATAGAGCTTAAATAACTCTTTATAAAATTCTGCATCATTTCTGTTCTATACTTTTTTCACCTACATAGACCCCTAATCTCAGAAATGATGTTTGAAGTTGGTTAATGCTAGAAAAGTGAAGACAAATTCCATAAAATTACATGGTTATCATTGGCTAAATAGGTACAAAATCTTAATCGCGTTGTTCGATTCTCTGCCATGGTGTTGTGTTTGCCGCCATGCGACATAGGCCAACAGTTGTGTGTTTTCGTGGTTCGGGTATAAAGCTCATCAATAGTTGGTATATAGAAAAAGCAGAAAATTGTTAAAGCTGCAACGACCATAATTCGTGAAGATATTCGCAGCACCGCATATGATACAACTGAATATCCCGACTTAACAAAGTTCACAGAAGGGGCAGATGAACTGGTTCCAGAAACACTAAGAACCCTTTTAAGTATAATTATTGTCAAAAATAAGAAAACCAAAAATTAAGGTATTTATAGAAAATGTACCGCAATTGCGCATTCAATTATAATGACAACAAGACCTCGCTCCTTTGTGTCTCCAATACTGCTTGGTCTGGCAGTGTACTTGTTTCGAAAAGTTGATTCCAGAAATATTGTTCATGCTGTGTCCAATTTGGGTTTCTGTTCTAGTCATAGTGACGTGTCACAGTTTGAAAATTCTGCTGTAATCTCCTGGAACCCCGACATTGACAAACATTCCTTTTCACAATTTATATTTAATAATGCTCATGTAAACATCAACACTATGACTGGGAAGGGAACGTTCCATGCGATGGGTGGAATACAATGTATTACACCACATAATGCGGTAAGTGATAATAAGATTGTCAAATTATCAACCTCATCTGCGACTGAGATTGCTAATAGTAGACAAGTACAAATCCAACATTTTGAGCGACAGAGGATGGGCATTCAAGATATTCCCCTACAGAAGGTATTTAAACAAGTTTCGGGACCTCCAAGTCATGATTTGGCTTGGATATTTGGTAAATTCTTGCAGGTACCTTCTTTTCCGTCGTGGCAAGGAGGCTTCATGGATGCGGTGACACACAGTTTACCTTATACTAAATCTAAAATCATTGCATTGCCCTTTCTTAATGAACCACCTTCAAATTATAACACAATATTCAGTGTTTTAAAATATGCCGCAGAGGAGATCAAAAAGTTGGATCAAACTTCTTGTGTTGTGACGTTCGATCAGCCACTTTATATTAAAGATAGGCACATTGTTGCCTCTGTAAATTCTGGAGAATTGTCAAACGTTATTGTTAGATTGGGCGGTTTTCATTTATTAATGTCATATTTAGGCACCATCGGTTATGTTATGAACAACAGCGGACTGTCCGATTTGTGGTCTATAGTTTACGGAGCAGCATCAGTACCTCACATGGTTTCTGGACATGCATATGCTCGAGCTATAAGAGCACATTTGCTAACATATGATGCAGGTACTCTAATTATCCAAACTGCTATTAAGGAAGCTTATAATAGTCCCACAGTAGTCGTCATGGGACAGGACGTTGACCTTCTCATACTCATAATTGCTCTGTATTCTTTTGATAAAGATATTCGATATCTAAGAGATGTTCAAGGAAGCATCAAGGAAAGGGCATATAGTTCACTCGATATTCGGAACTCGGAAGTCCTTGATAACTGTAAAAATAATATATACGACGTCGACATTTTTTGGCAAAGGAAAAGTACAAACTGTAAACTTGATAAATACTAGAAGGGACGTGGACGATGCTTTGAATATATGTTATTACTTTCGTCCCTTTCTTTCTCGTGAGCTTTTCTGGACCTGGATTATTTTCGACATCTATTCCATATTATTTAGTTTGCTCACTCTTGTAAAACTGATATAATTTTGATACATTTCTGAATTCTTGAGGCAGATACACTTTTGTGGAGTCTTTTCTGGAATAATGGGATGGAACTGCTAGTAGGCTTGGATAAATTTTTTTAAAGATGTAACAATGTGATCTGGAGTCTTGTTCGCGGGAATAGTTTTTCCACGCAAGTCTTCTTTGGCTATGCCGTAAGATGCATTCGAAAAAGTGTAGTATATATCTTTACGTTATATCCAGTGTTCGTTGTCCCTCCTCTTCGTTTATAAAGTAATGGAAAATTTTCAATTTTCTACTGAGATGTTTCACTATCTTTCTCTTCACGTTTCCAATTTTTGAGAGAGAAACCAGCCAATCACAGATTGGGACGCAATTTTTTTTCTGGGACAGTGATTCCATCATTGTTCTTGTAAGATTTTCCTTTCTGATGCAATGTTTGTCGTTCTTTAGCCTATATATTATAGAGAAAAAAGAAAAAAATAAGGCTAAAGAACGACAAACATTGCATCAGAAATGGAAATCTTACAAAGGTAAAAGTTCCGAATTTCTCAAAAAATCGAGTAATGTCGTTTTATAGGTTTTTGTGTACAGGGTGGCTCGAATTCGTGTCTATGTATGGGGAACTCGAAAACCGTAAGAGATACAGTGTCGGTCAAATTAAGGCAAAATTGCGCATTTAGGTGCCTAACACTATGCCGTTTAGAAAGTTTTAAAATTCCGAGTATTTACGAAGATATCCGAAAAAAACCGAAATTTTGAAAAATCGTTTTTTTTTTCCTGGGCTTATTTAAAAACGGATGTCAAATCTAATTGCACTTTTGAATTGCTACTTTTTCCACTCTATCCAATGATGATATCCAGTTTGAAATCCGACGTTTCGTCTTCAAGGGATCATCATCAACTTTCTTTTTTTAAGTACGAACTTAAATTTTTTTTATCGTTTTTCAGATGGTATTGGCGTTATTAATATGAGTATGTGTTTTTATATTTTTTTATTTTTTTTAATTTATATTTTTTTATTATTTTTATTTTATGTATTTTCTTTTGGCGTGATTTTATATAATTTAATTTAATATTCTCATAAGAAATAATTTTACTATTTTTTATTTTTAATACGCTCCAATTTTCCACTTAATACAAAAAACAAAATAAAATATTTTTATAGAATATAAATATTTCAAAAGTACCTACCTTAAAATGTTTAAATTACGCCAGAGCAAAATATACAATTAAAAAAAATAAAATTAAAAAAAAATAAAAACACATAATCATATTAATAACGCCAAGGTCATCTGAAAAACGATAAAAAAAAATTAAAGTTCGTAAAGAAAGATAATGATGAACCCTTGAAGAGGAAACGTCGGATTTCAAACTGGATACCATCATGGGATAGAGCGGAAAAAGTGACAATGCAAAAGTGCAATTCAATTTGAAATCCGTTTTTAAATAAGCCCAGGAAGAAAATAAAACGATTTTCAAAATTTCGGTTTTTTCCGGATATCTCCGGAATTACTCGGAATTTTTAAACTTTCTAAACGGCATATTGTTAGGCACCTAAATGCGCAATTTTGCCTTGATTTAACCGATACTGTATCTCTTACGGTTTTCGAGACATAGACACGAATTCGAGCCACCCTGTACACTAACCCAAACTGGTACACAAAAACCTATAAAACGACTACTCGATTTTTTGAGTAATTCGGAACTTTTACCCTCACCCCTTTTCACCCTCTCTCCCTTATTTTTCAATAAAATGCTAATTTTTAAAATTGCAATTAGTGTGGCCAAAAACCTATAAAATCACACGTTACTCGAATTTTATAATCAAATTTTTTTGAATTTTTAGTTTTGACCCCCTTCTTTTCACCCTCATCCCCATTTTTTTACCAAATTGACAGATGTTTTAAAATTGAAATATATATACCCAAAAACCCATCAAACGGTCAATTACTCCATTTTTCACGAAATTTTGTACTTTCACCATCTATCCCTTATTTTTCAAGAAAATGTTGATTTTATTACTAAATTATTGTAGTCTGTATGGTCAAAAGCCTCTAAACCATACAATAGTGCTTCAATATAAATTTTATAGAATTTTGAAGACACATCCCTGGATATTTTTTTTTTTTTACCCCCCCCCCCCCCCCCCAAGTTTGGAAAACAACAAGAATTAAAAGGTATTGTGTAAATTCCTATAGAATAAGAATGGACGACTTTTGAAAACAACGAAATTGTTTAATAGCCAAATATTTGATTATTTGGTCGCAACGAATAGTTTTATTATCCAGGAGAGTACCAGAATAAGCAGAGCAAAATGATTAATATTTATATTTGTCAGTTTTTATGAAAGCTAAATTGAGTAATTTATCATCTGTGCGATTTGTGGTTGTATAAGGTACCAAAATGTTCATTTGCTTCCAAAGTTCTGTCGTTTAATGATCCATCCAAAATTTAAAATGTTTAATACGCCAAAACACTGCCTGATTGAAATCAAACATACATAGATCGACGCAGAAAAATCAGCTGATTCCGATGGTATACCTACATCTCAATTTCGGCCAATGTGGCGTATTAGTCATTTCTCCTTTCAACCGTCGATATGTTTATAAGAAATGCCTTTTGTATCAACGTCTTACACGGTTCAGTTCATCAGTTTTGTACTCTACAAATTTCCTAAAAATAATAATATGCTAATGGATATGTATGTACACAGTCGTGCAATAATTACTGAATTAATTATATACTGATGTATGACGAACAAATTTCCTGTAAATTATGTTATTTGGAGAAAACAACCTCTTATCGAGTTGAGTAAACACCTAAACTGATTTTTGACAGATAAACAATTGTCAAACTGCAGTTTGACGTTTAATCCATTGCTTATCTGTCAATACCACAAATTACAATAGGCCATCAATCGACTATTAAGGTTTAGTTCTTCGAATCCGTGGTGACGACTGAAGTTTTTCAATGCTTCGGAATAAACTATAAATTATTCCCATAGTATTTATCCAGAAAAAAAATGTTCTTAAAAAGAAAAATTAGAGGAAACTTCCTTTATTTGTTTTTAGCTTACACACAATATGGCACAAAACAGGTGAAACATTGATGCTCCTACCTAGTAAGTGTTAAATGGCAACTAAATTTAATCAACGGACCATTTTCGTACTTGTACAATTTATTAGTCAATATTAAACGTAAATTTAGTTAAGCCTTATGTCTGGATGTGTCGAGGTAACAGTATGTTATTCACAATTATATGTATAGGAAAAGCCTCAGTGTTAAGATAGCCAGGATCAGATGGATAATAATAGCTAAGAGGGGATAAGGAAAGGATTATTATCTTTAGATTCTGATTGCCGGTTAGCGATTGCTTTCAAAAAATGGTCGATCGGCTATATTATGAAAAAATAATTGAGCCTATCTTATAACTCCACTGACAATCGCTGGCTCAAACTAAGACATTGGGTAGAAAAGCAGATAGATGAACTGAGCAAAGACAGGTACAGGACGGCACAGAAACAGGAGATTACCGAAGCCTATGTTCAGCAGCGGATGAATGATTAAGGAGAGTGAAACATGATTTAAAAGTTTTCAAACACAAAGTCCAGGCCTCAGTATACTTTCAAAAGCAAAGGGCCAAGAGACATGATTCATCCATTAAGGGCAGCAGCAGATCTAAAATCTATAAATTGTAAACTGATTTTTTTCTCTTGCGTCTAATAATATTTTTGGGCTTTATAATGATGGCCCGGATGTTTGAGGGGGCGAAATCTAACATTTTACACTGTGAAACCATAACTCTGTTTTTCTACCTATAAGACTATCGAAAAAAAAATTGTCGGTATTTTACCATATATGTGTGTGATGTAACTTTGTATTGCCTGATGACTAATCTAACTTTAAAGCTATTATAATTTTACAGGATACCTATGCGATACTTTAAAGCGAACTGTGCATGATAATGATACACCCGAATTCAACAACTTATTATTTTTACAATAATAACATTTTAAATAAACTTGTTTGCTGTACTCTACCAAGAATGAATAGAACCATATTCATTGTAACTGTTTTCTTTTAGCATTTGATCAGCAAACAATAGATTTTAGTCTTGTATAGGATTCGGCATGGTCATGTTTGAAAATTGGCCCGCATCCTTTATTTATAAAAAGTTTTAGTTAAGGTCTAAAACAGTTATTATTGAAACGTGTCGATCCTGATAATCAACAAAAAGTTATTCCGATTGCAAACAAACGGGGTCAGATAATTCAGGCAAAACCCTAACCACGTATGGATAATTCTGAAATTAAAGCGTGCAAATCCCGTTTAAAGTACGGCCAAAAACCCTGTATATAGTACGAAGTAATAGTCTACTAAAACGGAGTTTTATCCACTATAATGAAACAGAAATATTGCACTCGACGTGCGTTTCGCTAACCATGTTCCACACATAGTTAGTTTATAATTTACAAATTTCATTATAATAATTCAGACGAAACATAGATTGATAAATCTTGAGCACACCTCGTAGAATTATTAGCATTAAAATATTGCACGTGTATGTTGGGTTGCCTACACGCGTAATGCAAATAAGCATACTCTTCTCTCTTTGTCTTAGCAAACAAGCGTTATTACCAGGAGCTGTCAACAAATTATATATCGATATTTGTTTAAAAAGCTTGGCGAAAAGAAACTGTGCTCTGCCCACTATATTTATGATCTCATTGGGTAGTCTAAGTGCATGTGATTCGGTGACTAAACGAGGTACATGGTCGGTTGAATTAAAGTAAATATGCCTATTTAGAGCGAATTTTGACTTTTGCCATTTTCATTAGTGCGGCTAAAGCCGTCCATCCGAACCGCGACATAGCCTTGTCAATTGTTGGTTTGTTAAATAGTTTCAGTAAGAGTCCAGTGGCGCACAATAAATTCACAACACAAATATTAGATTTTGTTGAGCTAATAAAACGCGTTGGTCAATCGAGGAAGATGGTTTCGCAGTGGAGTGTGCCGATGGTTCTCTTGCTCGTACCTTGGCTGAAATGTATTCATAAGTTCCAAATAACAGATTGTTTCGGTATTGTGGATAAAACTCCACTAATTTGAACAAATACGTTAAGACAGAAAAAGTGCTAAATTCTTTCAGCACTTCAATAGATCAACTTCAATTAAATTCCAGTTCGTTTTAAAATACGGCTTATCTCCACTAACTCCATTTATTTGCTACGCGTTTTCCTACTATTTACAAGACGGACATTTTCGCTAACATTTCAAATATCTATCCACACTACTTAGATATGGACTTCGGGGAACATACAAAAATAAACTAATATCACTAACGAACTTACTTAATTGTTAATTTTACTGAAAGTTTTGCTAATTTACTTCCAACTTACGGTTAAGGGGACACTACTTGCAAAGTAGAAGTTTTGCAAAATGGATAGACTCTTAAGTAATTTGGTGGATAAGATCTAATTATGTAGGAGAAATTTCTATAATATCGATACTTAACCAATTTAATTAGGATCTAGGATATACAGATTTTCTTAAATGTAAATATAGAGCCTTTATGATTTTAGTCCATTTTACAACTAATATTTGATGACAACACGATTGCTAACCAAGATCCTAGTTTATACACAGTGTCTCATATAAGAATGCACAGTACAGGGATCTCGCAAACCAGAAGAGGTACAAAGATGATTAAATTAGAGAAAAGGTGTGTCTTGCTGAACACTACAACGTCATGCTTCGAAATGTAAAAAAATCCGATTACTTCCGAAGATATTTGAGAAAACCCGAATTTTCTCGATTTCGTCTTTATTTTTTTCTGACTTTATTTGAAGAGAAACGAAACGACGGATCAAAAATCTAATTACGTCATGTAGAGGAGGCAAAATGGCATAAGAATCTGAATTTTATTTTGATCAATTTTCTTTATTAAAGCCTTAAAAAAAATTAATAATTGCATTCTACGAATTCTTGAAATTTAAAATATGATTAATTTTTTTCAGATTTTAATGACGAGGATAGATCACAATAAAATTCACGTTCCTATGCCAATTTTTGTCCTCTACATAATGACGTAATTAGATTTTTGATACCACGTTTCGTTCCTTCGTAATCATCATTAAATAACATTGATGATGGTTTTTTTCAGCCGAAACGTCGGATAAATGTAAGGAGCGATATGTCGTAAGATTTAGGATTAAAATTAGTGCTTTTTACGAATAAAACAAATTTTTTCGACTATTTGAAAAAACAAAGTTGATGATGGTTGCAAAGAAAAGAAACGTCAGATTGAAAATCTATTAACATCAACTTGAAGAGCTGGAAAAGTAGTAAGGGGAATGTGAAATTTGTACTGTTATGTCTTTTGAAATAAAGTCAGAAATAAATAAAAACGAAATTGAGAAAATCGGGTTTTCCCAAATATCTTCGGAAGTAATCGGATTTTTTTAGATAGACGTTGTAGGATTCAGCAAGGCACGCCTTTTCTCTAATTTAATCATCTTTGTATCTCTTGTGGTTGCCGAGATCCCTGTAGTGTGCATTCTTATATGGGACACCGTGTATACTTGGTGGCTCGAATTCGTGTCTATGTATGGGGGATCTCGAAAACCGTAAGACACACAGTGTCGGTCACATTAAGGAAAAATTGCGCATTTAGGTGCCTAGCAATATGCCGTTTAGAAAGTTTTAAAATTCCGAGTATTTCCGGATATATTCGAAAAACATCGAAATTTTGAAAATTCGTTTTATTCTTTTCCTGGGCTTATTTAAAAACGCATTTCAAATTGAATTGCACTTTTGCATTGCCACTTTTTCCGCTCTATGTAATGATGGTATACAGTTTGAAATCCGACGTTTCATCTTCAAGGGAATAAATACGAACTTTAATTTTTCAGATGGTATTGGCGTTATCAATATGACAATGTGTTTTTATTTTTTTTTATTATTTATTTTTTTTAATTATTATTTTTATTTTTTTAATTATATATTTTGCTTTGGCCTAATTTTAAATAATTTAAGGTAGGTACTTTTGAAATTTTTATATTCTATAAAAATATTTTATTTTGTTTTTTGTATTAAGTGGAAAATTGGAACGTATTAAAAATAAAAAATAGTAAAATTATTTCTTATGAGAATATGGCCATGAACTATTACTCAAACAAGTTGCTTACTGCAAAGATAAAATACTCCCAACTTTTAATCAATTAAAAAATGTATTTAATAGAGAACATTAACAATTTATAACCATATTACGTGATACTAGAGGAACTTTGATTGAAAAGCACCTATTGGAGTATTACTGATAAATAAAATGCACTAAGCAACTTGTTTGAGCAATAGTTCATGGCCATATTCTCGTAAAAAATAATTTTACTAATTTTAATTTTTAATACGGGCTCCAATTTTCCACTTAATGCAAAAAACAAATAAAATATTTTTATAGAATATGAAAATTTCAAAAGTACCTAAATTAAATTATTTAAAATCACGCCAAAGCAAAATATATAAAATAAACATGAAAATTAAAAAAAAAAATTAAAAAAAATAAAAACACATACTCATATTAGTAACGCCAATACCATCTGAAAACGATCAAAAAGTTTGTATTTAAAAGAAGAAAGTTGATGATGATCCCTTGAAGATGAAACGTCGGATTTCAAACTGGATAACATCATTGGATAGAGCGAAAAAAGTGGCAATGCAAAAGTGCAATTAAATTTGAAATCAATTTTTAAATAAGCCCAGGAAAAAATAAAACGATTTTTCAAAATTTCGGTTTCTTCCGGATATCTCCGTAAATACTCGGAATTTTAAAACTTTCATATTGTTAGGCACTTAAATGCGCAATTTTGCCTTAATTTGATCGACACTGTATCTCTTACGGTTTTCGAGTTCCCCATACATAGACACGAATTCGAGCCACCCTGTACAGGGTCTACTATTTAAAATAAGGAAGTTGATACTTGTGCACGAGATTATGAATATATAAAAATATAATATTTTGAAAGTTTAAGTAAATCCAAACTTTTTTGGTACACCCCATAGATTCTGAGATAAGGTGTCACCCCATAATAAACGGGCCATCCTGTACCTCCGTAGTGTATGTATATGGATAAATAATTGGATAAAATAACGAAGTTGATTATATTTGTGATCTTAAAGCTTAATTATTATTTCTGAATCTGTATTAACGATGTATCATTCGAACAATTTAAAATGGATATTTAATATTAGCAACAACTTGGTGAGCAATCTTGTTATCGAAATCAGACATTAAATTATTATTATAATCTTAAAAATAAAATAATTAACTTAAAGGCAAGTTACGAACGCTATAGAGGATCATAAGGGCATTATATACGAACTAAATTTATTTCTTTACATTCATAGGTCATTCTCATTATCACTCTTAGAGCGCGGAAAAAAATATATAAAAAAACTTCGCGATGAGGGAGAGAGAGATTCAATTATTCGAGTCAAACATGTATGCATTACTATTTATACAGGATTCCTAACGCCTAAGGCAAGAGATAATTCAACTACTATAGATGTATACAAACCCGACTTCATCAAACGTTATAATTATACAAGGACAACTGTACTTAAAAATATCATCGTCATAGGCTGTGATGTAGAATTCATTTAAAAATAAACGGAACTTTCAAATAAATACTGCTCCAGAAGATATATATTTTTCTTAATACAGGAGGGATCCCATAGATACTAACAATCTTTCATCACACCACCCAGTTATGGTTTCCTTATTCTGAGGATATGGTGTTTAGTATCAAGAGAAGCCTCTTTTATCTGGAATTTACTGAAAGCCTTAAAACTTATATACATGTAGAGTTTAAATCAAAATCAGATCATTTGGCCGAGTGCCTAACACTTCAAAACCAAACTGCTTTGGCTTTTAGGAATGATAAATATACCTTGATAGAAACGATGTAAAAGAAGAAATCATTCAAGCACAGTATGAATCGTTACCAGACGTCTTAACCTAAGGCAAAAAGCATTGAAACCTAAACTATCAGTAAGACGAAAGATCATTAAACTACACACCCAAAAATATGTACACCTTTTACAAGGACGGTGGGGTTTTGCATTCAACATAAATCGGGCGAAATTTAATTATTTCAAAACCTTTCTCGCATTTCGCGATGAGAAACAAAGCAAGTAAAATTTTCGAAAAAAATTAATTTTGATGTGGGTACTCTAAAGATGGGTATTTGGGGGCACGGAGTTCGAATTTTTGGTCTAAAAAATCGCAGGAGTTTGCTATACCGAAATATTTCAAAAATAGCGGATTCTTTGTGAAAATGTGTGGTTTTAACATCCTGTAAGTGCTTTAAAAAATCTTATTTGTACGTGGGTGACATGTACAGGGTGATCCCCTATAATGTCGCCCCCCTTTAACTTTTTTATTTTAAGTGTCTCAAAAAAATTAAAAGTATGGTTATGTAGGTACTGAAAAATACTTTTTTTTCGGCGTATAAAAATGTTGGAAAAATGATCAGTATACAGGGAAAAACAAAAAGTAAATTTTTTTCAATGGAACACCCTATATATGAATTTATTTTTCGATTCCTCGTAAAATTCTAAGCATATTTTATGTATGATGTTATACCTCTAGAGTTAGTAGTTTCACAGCTATAAACAGTTGAAAATCGATACTTTGGTAGCAAGGAGATCATTAGAGATGGAGTCAAATGAGTTTCACATTCCTATCTTAACTTTCCCAGAGCTACCTGATGGTGCTAACTTATGGTACCTACCGAGGTACCAGATCTGGTACCCATAGCACCGCCTGCCAGTTAGTACCCACAGATAGCTCTTGAAAAGTTAAGATAGGAATGTGAAATTTATTTAACTCCATCTCTAATGATCTTCTCGCTACCAAGGTGAAAAGTAGCCAAAGTACCGATTTTCAACTGTTTATAGCTGTGAAACTACTAACTTTAGAGGTATAACATCAGACATAAAATATGCTAAGAATTTTACAAGGAATCGAAAAATAAATTCATATATAAGGTGTTTCATTCAAAAAAAATCACTTTTTGGTTTTCCCTGTATACTGATAATTTTTTCAATATTTTTTATACGCAGAAAAAAAGTATTTGTCAGTACCTACATAACCATACTTTTATTTTTTTGGGACACTTAAAATAAAAGTTATAGGGGGGCGACATTATAGGGGATCACCCTGTACGTGGATCCTTCTAACCGTTTCTGTAATAAAAGCGAAAACAATTTTTTCAACAAAAAATTTCTAAATTTTTTTTTTTGATGTTGGTACTCTGGAGAGGGGTATTTGGGGGCGAGGAGTTCAAATTTATGTCTAAAAAATCACACGAGTTTGCTGTACCGAAATATTTCGAAAATAGGGGGATTTTTTAGGGAAAATGTTTGGTTTAACACCCTATATTTGATTTTAAAAAAAATTATTTGCATGTGGGTGACATGTACGTGGATCCTTCTAATCGTTTCTGTAATGAAAACGAAATTTTTTTTCAAAAATAATTTTCGAAAAAAATACATTTTTATGTGGAAACTCTAAAGAGGGGTATTTAAGGCCGCTAAGTTAGAATGTTTAGTCTAAAAAATCGCACGAGTTTGCTGTACCCAAAATATTTCGAAAATAGGGGATTCTTTGTGAAAATGCGTGGTTTTAACATCCTGTAGGTGATTTGAAAAAAATTATTTGTACGTGGGTGACATGTACGTGGATCCTTCTAACCGCAAGAAATGAAAGCAAAAAAAAAATAAAAAAATTCGAAAAAAAAACATTTTTTGATGCTAGTACTCTGGAGAGGGGTATTGCGGGAGCGGAGTTCAAATTTTTGGTCTAAAAAATCGCAGGAGTTTGCTATACCGAAATATTTCGAAAATAGGGGATTTTTTGGGAAAATGTGTGGTTTTAACACCCTGTATGTGATTTAAAAAAATTTTATTTGTACGTGGGTGACATGTACGTGGATTCCTCTAACCGTTTTTGTAATGAAAGCGAAAAAAATTTTCCAAAATAAATTTTTATGTGGGAACTCCATAGAGGGGTATTTAGGGCCGCTGAATTCGAATTTTTAGTTTAAAAAATCATGCAAGTTTGTTGTACCGAATTATTTCGAAAATAAGGGGAAAATGTGTGCTTTTAACATCCTGTAAGTGATTTAAAAATTTTTATTTGTACGTGGGTGACATGTACAGGCTTATTTTTATATTTTCCCACCCCGCTTAACTTTTTTGTGTCACTGTGTAGAAAAAAACTGTAAATATGAAAGTTGTAGTTTTGGAGATATAGTTCTCAGAAAACATATTTTTGTCTATACAGGGTGTTGCAAAAAGTGCGAAAATCAAGAAAATATATATTTTTTAAATGGAACACCCTGTATATTTCTGCTCAGGACGAAAGAGCTTTGTTATCCGATTACAAAAATATATAATTTGTTCACATTTGTTTAAGCCATTTCAGAGCTATTTGACTTTAAAAGTTGATTTAAATAAAATAAATCAATGTTTAAATACTTTTTTATTATTATACAGGGTGAAACAAATTCGCTTCTCACTATTGGGATCTCGTGAACGGTAAGAGATAGAGCAAAGTTTAAATTGGGGCAAAGTTGCGCAATTTAAGGGTGATTGATATGTCGTTGATAAATTTAGAAAATTCCGACTACTTTCGGAGATATCCGTATTAAACCGAAAATCAGCTATTTCATTTTTATTTTTTCCTGACTTTATTTCAAGAGATAATATAAAATAAATTTAACATTATTATTGCCACTTTTTCCCCTTTATAAGATGGCGGTATCAAGTTTTAAATCTGACGTTTCGTATCCGGGCCCCCATCATCAACTTCATTTTTTTAAATACGGACCTGGATTTTTTATTTCATTTTTTAGAAGCCTTTGGTCCCCCAAAACCAACGATGTATCACACTTGTCTAATAGCGGTAACCATTGATTTGTATAGGAGTGGATAAGCAATAAATAGACCAAACATGGCAAATTTACGACCGCGA
>MU182465.1:244111-279319 GCA_016904865.1 Pissodes strobi | reverse complement strand
TGAACAACTAAATGTATAAAAACAGTTTTGTTTAGCATGTCGTATAACAGCCTCTCTAAAACCTTTTACACCCACTATATGTCTTATTGTTTTTGGTAATGAGCGGTAAGCACATACTGCCATATAGTATCGACTTCTCTCATAAAATGATGAGCCTTGGGCAGGGACCCTCAGATCATTTCTACCTCTAGTTACTAACTCCATACCTCGATCATAAAGGTCACGATTCACCACGAAACGATCTAGATTTCTTTTCACCAGCATAACCAGTGAAAGACCAAGGTCAACTGACGTTGAAAGAACCTCAAAAGTCATAATCTCTGAACAACATTCCAAATATAGTACGGGAATCTGTCAGAAACCAACATTTAAAAACTTTGGGATATTCCATCTCATTGTTCAAAGTTTGAACCATTGAGGAAGTAAGCTTAACGAACTACAAACTTGTTAACTACTCTTCGAGAAATTTGAATCAGGGAGGAGGTACTGCCATCTTTGCTAAAAGGGAGCTAAATATATCAAGTGTAAATAATAGTGTTTTAACTACTGAAAAACATTTTGAATTTTGCATTACCAAATTTGAGGTAGAAAATTAAACTTATTTTGTAATTTGTTTATAGATCTCCAACTGGGGATTTGAACCTCTTTATTCAAAGGTTGTATGACGTTTTGTGTTTAATCTACTCTCCTAACAAACATCATCTTGGGTGGTGACTTTAATATAGACTTCTCCATTACCACAGATATATCAACTTCTATTTTTCAGCTTTTATTAGGTTTCGGAATGGAATCGCATGTAAATGGGATGACCAGGGTTACCTCTATGACCGCTAGTCAAATTGACAATATTTTTACAAACATAAGAAGTAGGGAAATTGAAGGTAAAGTTTACATGTCAATCATATCTGATCACTATGGTCAAATTATTAACTTTAGGATACAGAATATGAAAAAATCATACAGTATGACAGGAAAAGAGCTTTTAGCTATAATAATAAAGTAATTTTTACAAACTACTTAAAAAATTAGAATTTTCAAAATGTGTATGAATCTATGGGAGTGAATGAGAAATACTTATCATTTTATAGAATATTTTTTTATCATTTTGATTGTGCATTTCCTTTGGATGTTCGTAGAGTGACTGATTCGGCTTCCAATTGGGTTAATAGTGATATCAAAAATTATGCAAAATACATCAAATACTTGTATGTCTGGTATAAGCAGACACACAGTGACATAGTACTAGCACACTATAAATCAGAACGCAAAGAGTATAGAAAGTACCTATCGTGTTACAAAAAAGGCATAAATGAAAATAAAATCTTAAATTCTAAAAACAAAACCAAATCTGCATGGACATCTACAAAAAGGAAACAAATATAAATAATTCTAACCCCGCTATAAAACTACAGGATGAGCTGCTTATTGAAGACCCCCCAATTGGTAGCTGAAATGTTTAGCGACCAGTTTAATTTGCAATTAACCCCATGCAATGCAGCATGGTCCACTCCTAACAAAAACTTTCCCACACTTTTTCTTACCCCAGTCTCAGAACAAGAAATATTTAATATAATTATGAACCTACCCAATTAAGTATTCTAGTGGTTTAGATGACATGCCTGTATGTATTTTGAAATACGTGGCTAAGTCGATTTGTTGTCCAATAGCAAATATTATGAATGAATGTTTCTCAATAGGAACTTTTCCATCTCAATTAAAAAAAGCCAAACTTATCCCTATTCATAAGAAAGGAGATGTACATAATCCAGGAAATTTTAGGCCGGTGTCACTTCTATAGTCAGTGTCAAAGGTCTTTGAGAGGGCCATTTTCAACAGACTAATGACTTTTATAGAACAACAAAATATACTCTCGCCCAACCAATTTGGATTTAGGCCGAAAAGATCAACTGAACTGGCAATATTTAACACATAATGGAAAAAATTGACAATAATGAAAAAGTAGCAGGACTGTATTTTGACTTGTCAAAAGCCTTTGACACTATTGATCATTCACTGCTGTTAAAAAAAGCTTGAAGCTCATGGAATAAGAGGTATGAGTGCGAAACTGATCCATTCATATTTGACGGGGAGGTCGCAGGTCGTCTGTGTCACCACAAATGGTAAGCAGATTTTTCGGATTCTGTGGGGATGCATTCCACAGGGCTCAATACTGGGGCCACTGCTATTTCTGCTGTATGCGAACGGCCTCAGTGATGGTTTTGTTGCTGGGTTGGTCTGTCAATATGCCGATGATACATCGGTTATGTTGGCAGACCCCACTGTTGGGGGATTGTCTAGGGGATGTTCGTGGATAGCGGATCAAATGCAGGGTTGGTGCCAGAACAATAATCTTAAACTCAATGTGGAAAAAACTGGTTTAATATCATTAGTAAAACAAAACAAAACGAATCGCTCTTGGTGAGATTGAAGATCAAATCGATACCTGCAAGCGATAACATCAAATTCTTGGGTGTCCATATCGACCCAACATTGAGCTGGAATTGTCACATTGATAATTTGACTCTTAAGTTGAGCCGATACTGTTTTCTTTTCCGCAGGCTTCGGTAGATACTGCCCTGATATACCATAAGAACTTTTTATTTTGTCTGTGTTCAATCAATTATTAGCTATGGTATTCTGTTTTGGGGTGCTTCTGGGAGTGCTATTAATGCTTTCAAGGCACAGAAAAAGATCATAAGAGCAATTTACAGGTTACACCCGGGAACAGCTTGTAAACCATTTTACTCTGAGTTTGGAATACCTACAGTTCCATCTCTTTACCTTCAGTCTTTGGTTATTTTTGTAAGAAAGTATCCGCATTTTTTTCAAACTAACTCGGATAATTACACTTTGGAAATGTCAATGACAACCAGAGGTAGGGGTGACCTTCGCATCCCACTGCATAATTCAAGTTTTTTTTTGAAAAAGGACCTTACTACAGGGGAATAAAAGCATATAATATGCTACCTAATCATATTAAAGAAATAACCGATCTAAGGAGGTTCAAGTCCAAAGTGACAGAGTTCATCATGGAAAAATGCTTCTTCTCATTTAATTTTTAAATTCTTGTTTTATTTTACTTTGTTTTACATATTCTCTAGGTATATGTTTATATTTAGATTTAGGTTTATATATCTGTCTAGATTTTTATGTATCTGTTAAAATCAGTATCTTGTTTTTAATAATATTATTTGTATTTAGCACTTAGGTTACTTATGTATTCCATGCATTTCATCTGACGTTGCTTTGTGATTATGAATATCATTTGGTTGGCAATAAATAGATATTATTATTATCATTATTATTAAGAAAATACAAAGAAGGAACTGCCATTATGTCCAGTTCTTTAAAGTGGTCTCTATATGATGCTTGAGGATGTAGGCCCAACATGCGCCTAAAAATCCTTTTTTGGGTAACAAATAATCTTTGAGCCACCCTAGAGGATCCTCATGAAGAAATACCATAATTGATCAATGACTGAACATGAGCAAAATAACAAACATAAATAAACTCCAGGGAAATGTTTTCTAACCTACGAATGACCGTACATATACTACTGAGGCCTGAATTGAACCAATCAATATGATCTTCCCAACTTAGGCAACAATCCAATGTAACCCGCAGAAACCGAGGATAACTTGTTATTCAATTTTACAAGAACCGATCCCTGGCTTTCTCACTTTGAAAAAGTTAGAAATCCGGTCTTACCTGCATTGTCTTAGAGAGTTATCTGAGCACCACAGAGGCCTCTCCTTCGTCGCCCGTGAACAAACCAGACAGGGAACAGTCAGCCAGCAACACCGACGTATCATTTGCATACTGGCAAACCAATCCCCCACACAGCCCGCCAAAGACGTCGTTCACATATAAACCAAAGAGAAGTGGCCCCAGAATGGAGCCCCCCAAATCGCAGCAGTCTCGGAATAATATTTTTGACCCCAGAGAGGAATCAAATCGCTGAATTCTGATTCCCAATGGCCAAAACTGTTCTTCATAAACTAACTCTGTTTTAATTGATTTGACTTCCTGGTCTGGCATTGTTTCACTTCAACCTCTTCTGATTTTGTTTGGGCGTTTTTGCACATGATGCGGACCGGCTCTATCTATCTGCCCTGTTCTGCGATCTTAGCAAGGCATTCGATTGTATGTCACATGAGTTATTGTTTCAGAAACTTAATTATTATAATTTTGTTGAGAGGAATATTAAAGTCATCTCTAGTTACTTGTGGGATCGCTGGCAGGTAGTGAGAGCCAATGGTCAGTTTTCTGCCCCAGCGGGTATAAATGTGGGTGTTTCTCAAGGCTCTGTGCTTTGACCGGTTCTTTTACTGATTTTTATCAATGATCTCCCCCTGGAAAACCAAACATGTATTTGTCCTTTTTGCTGATGATACTACAGTCTTTGTAACTGGAGAATCTGAAGCAGGAGCCCATGCAAGCCTAAACAGCAGGTTGAAGACTGGTTCCTGTCAAACAGGCTTTTGTTGAACCAAGAGAAGACACAAATGATTATTTTTACCATAGCTTTGTTTATGATATCTCGATGAATCTTCTTTGTTTTATAACAATAAAGCATATTTGACTTTGACTACCTTAAGAAATACTATGCTTGCTGATAAATAATCACCCCCAGTAAAATTTCTTGGTGTCCTCTTGGATGACACATTAAAGTGGGATGCGCATATTGAAAGTATGTGCAGAAGGCTTGGTAGTGGTGTGTTTCTATTGCGTTATCATTATGGTTATGTATCTGATGCCAACATGAGAACAGCCTACTTTGGGGGTTTTCACAGTGTCTTGGTCTATGGTGTACTTGTACGGAGAGGATCCTCTTATTCGCAGCGGGTCTTTGGCTTGCACAGAAGAGCCATCAGGATTATACCTGGACTAGGTTACAGGGCGGACTGCCGAGGTGCTTTTGCTAGGTTGGACATACTTACCCTTCCATCATGGTATATCCTTGAGGGCCTTCTTTTTGTAAAGCAGAATATCAATCTTCTGACATATTGAGATGTACAGAGTGATCCCCCTATAATGTCGCCCCCCTTTAACTTTTTTATTTTAAGTGTCTCAAAAAAATTAAAAGTATGGTTATGTAGGTACTGAAAAATACTTTTTTCTGCATATAAAAATATTGGAAAAATGATCAGTATACAGGGAAAAACAAAAAGTTATTTTTTTTTCAATGGAACACCCTATATATGAATTTATTTTTCGATTCCTTGTAAAATGCTAAGCATATTTTATGTATGATGTTATGCCTCTAGAGTTAGTAGTTTCACAGCTATAAACAGTTGAAAATCGGTACTTTGGCTACTTTTCACCTTGGTAGCAAGGAGATCATTAGAGATGGAGTAAAATGAATTTCACATTCCTATCTTAAGTTACCAAGAGCTATCTGATGGTGCTAACTTATGGTACCTACTGAGGTACCAGATTTGGTACCCATGGTACCGCCTGCCCGTTAGTACCGTCAGATAGCTCTTGAAAAGCTAAGATAGGAATGTGATATTTATTTTACTCCATCTCTAATGATCTTCTTGCTACCAAGGTGAAAAGTAGCCAAAGTACCGATTTTCAACTGTTTATAGCTGTGAAACTACTAACTCTAGAGGTATAACATCATACATAAAATATGCTTAGAATTTTACAAGGAATCGAAAAATAAATTCATATATAGGGTGTTCCGTTGAAAAAAATTTACTTTTTGGTTTTCCCCTGTACACTGAGCATTTTTCCAATATTTTTTATACGCAGAAAAAAAGTATTTTTCAGTACCTACATAACCATACTTTTATTTTTTTTGGGACACTTAAAATAAAAAAGTTATAGGGGGGCGACATTATAGGGGATCACCCTGTACATGATCATGACACCAGCCAATTATGTCAGAATGTATTGCCACTTGGGAGGGTGCCAGAGCAGCATTTAAAGATCCTTTACACAAATAGTGCACTATGTAAAAATCGACCTCTCCTATTGGTCGATCCATCTCGTATTACGATATGTCTGCGTGATGCAATCGATTTCTATCAAGAGCTTATGGTGTAGAGGTTTAGATCGTTGGCTCTCACATGGAGAACGCGGGTTCGAACCCCGTTGCTTTTTTTATTATTTTTTAAAGATTATGTTTCTAAACAGCTTTTTTTCTTGATTTTGGGTATGTCTTGGATTAGATTGGGTTAGTACCTGGTTAGTTTTCTTTTCTTGAGCCCCCGTAGCGAGCGAAGCGAGCGGAGGGCCATGCGGATCGACCAACGGGAAAGGCCGATTTTTATATAGTGCACTATTTGTGTAAAGGATCTTGTAATGCGCCAGAGCAGATCAGAATTTATTGCAGTTGAGCTGCCTAATTTAATTACAGAAAAGCCTGTAAAGGCAAATGCCATGTGAAGGTTTTATTAGAGAAGTAATTTTATAGTGTAGATGAGTTCCTTAGTTGCCAGTTTTGATTTCCTGTTGCGTGAATAGAGCCCATCCTGCACCTTAATACATTACCTTTTTTTTTAATTTAGTTTAAGTGTTTTATAACATGTAACGTAATAATTGTTGAGTGTAAACTAAATTCTGTATTTTAACACAACAACCTATTTGCATTTGTAAATATAATTCTTAATTATTTCCTCATTTATCGTCTCTTTAATTTTAGACAGATACAACCAATTTTTTTTGTTGGTGTTCACTGGTTTGAATGGTACAGTCTCCCGAGTTATTTCTGTTGCCAGTTTTTCGGGTGGCCCTGCTTTTTCGCAGATGATCTTTCCATTTCTGGTCCTGATAAGAGTTTAATTTGCTCTTCATTATGGATTTTGGCTTGGTTTTTGTTTACCAAATTACCTTTCCATCCATGCCTATTTTGTTCTTGTTCTTCTTCACCTTGCCAGGGAATCCCCCCAACAAAGGTTTGGCTTTGCTGCAAGACAATTCGCCAGTACGATTTGAAAGAACCTCCAGTAAGTCGGGCATGTGCCCCTGGTGGTTCCCGACTCTTGCACAGAAGCTATATCTATGAACGGCATAGTCAAAAGATGATCCCACGGGAATATCCGGCTCCCCCCGGCCTGATTACCGGCGTGAATGGGTATCTTCTCTGGCAACGAAAAATGATAAAATAAAATGTAAAGTGGTACAGTCTACGACTGGCTATGTATGAAATGCATTTCTGGCACAATCTATGAACTGCACGGCTAGAGTCTTATGCAAAGGGGCTTCACTCAAAGCAGATATATCCGGTTGCTGTCAGAGAGTCTTCCTATCTCCGCATTGTCCACGCCCCGATCTAATTCAGATCACGTTATTACGTGCAAGAATCTGGAAGAATCTTCGTAGGAATCAACTCTCCATTAAGCGACCCACCCTAAACACTGTCCTTAACCGGCCACGACTTCCCCTTTCGATCCGACGGGGCCCCCTACGCTTTCTGCCGTGAATCACGTGAACTTCCCGCGCGAAGTCAGGTTAGAAAACCAGACTCCCTTCTCATGTCTAAATACCGTCAACTCCAAAGCGGAAGTGTTACCATGCCTATTTTGAGTTTTAAAGTCATCATTGTTTTTGGGGTTATAGTAGCAATAGTAAACTCTCTATTGGCCTTTTGCTTGAGCAAATTCATCCAGGAAAGACCGCTATCCAGGCTTAGTTAGAGCTGGGGCGACCCATCCCAGATAAGTTACACCTTGATCGATAGTGATCCTATTTTTGGAACCCCAGTATGTCGAATATGTACTCCTGGGGGCTCAGACTTGTACATGCACGGCTGATTTTAAGGTTCGAACACCACCGGCTGGACGATCACAATATCACAAACATTTAAATCTTGTGCATGCACGGGGCTCTAACCCCTGGCTGGACGTCCCAATCTTCCTCAGGGAATCTAAACGGTCCCTGAACGTTCACCATGAGCTCCCCAAACTATCATATATGTATATCAAGCTGCGACTTTGACAAGGAGACAAAATTCACAAAATGGCCGATCCCCGACACGTGTACACTCGACCGAAGACGAATCAGAAGTCGTTTTGGGGTTATGATAGTTGTCAATTTTGTTCTTCGTTTTCATTTATGCTGGCAAGTTCTCCGTGCAGAGTTGCCGGTGTCGCAACAGATTCGTACGACGTTCATGGATTTACGATGTTGCCATGTATGTTTCTAACTCGCCCTTTTGTTTGTTTTGTTTTTTTTAGTTATCTTTCGCCTTCATTTTTGAACTGTTTTTCTCCCAAATTCCTAACTTTCTTCCTCAGCAACGAGTTATTTTCTTCGAGAACTTGAGATGGGCATTGTGGACTTTGACCTCCATGGTCTACACACACTAATCGTGTTTTCCCCAGGACTTTCATTTTATCTCGCCAATCTGTTATAGAACACGATGAATGAAAGATTTCTACATATTATGCACACACAAGAGTATTATTAATTTACTTTCTTTTTACAGCATGCAAAATTCGCGTTTTCTTCGGATTCAAATTCTGGAGTGACACTCGTGTCCGCCATTTTGTAGTTTTGGTTTTCGTTTGGAAGTTCTTTTCGAATTAATGTTGTTTTGGGGACCACTTGACCAAGGCCGCACTATAAATTGTTTTGTAAAATTTTGCCCTTTTGCTCCACATAGACACTTTATATACAGGATTCTTCATGTTATTGACTATTGACGTTTTAATGTACTGCATGCAGTACCTTCTTTGCCATTCAAATATTGTGATGCAGTTCCCTTTTTTCCAATTACATTAAATTAATATATTTTTGTAGATAATAATACTCGTAACTCAAAGCTTTCAAAACAAAATACCATTTTGACCCTGGAATTTTTCAGAGTTTCAGGTTATGCGACTAGTAGGGATGGGGTGGATTAGAGATGAACAATGAATATTGATTGAGGCAGAAAGAAGCCAATTGAAATCGGTGATACGGTGATTGGTAACTATAATAAGGGTCCAGTCGTGGCTTAATATTTTTCACTCATCTCATGACTACAAAATAGGTTTTTATAAAATATTTACGAGGGAGAAGTTTGCATAAAATTCGATTAAATTTAAGAAAATATATTGGAAAAAATATGCATTTGATAACACTTGATGCCCAATAATGCAGTAATAAACGTTAATAGGGATCGATTTGGTCAACCTAATATGACACAAAAGCCTTTAAATCCTATCAATTAACTTACCTTAGCTTCAGGAAAACATGTGTCTTGTCTTGTTATATTTTACTCGAATAATATTCCAACTTATAATCACTAATGATATATTAAAAATAACTCAAATGAGCACCAAAATTATTCTCAGAAATATTAAAACTAATAAGTTTCGCACATAAATAAGGGAAATCCTAGACTCTTACCTAACTGAGTGGGAGGTACAGGATGCAGTGATAAAGTGGCAGGTCTCTGGGGGGGCTGAGCAACGGTCGCGCCGCCAATTCTTTGGTTTTGATTGGTGTTTTGTCGTAACGTCTTAGCTGGTTTCGGGTTAGTCAATGGACACTCATCGGAGGACGGGCTCTCTGTATCAGAAACAGTCTCGTTCATGAAGCAGATCTGAAGATTCATACCTGAAAATAATGAAAAATCTGTCAAGCCAAGTACATCTCAGCTAAATTTTAATGCAGTTACCAAAACACCCGTTATGAATGTAATTTACAACTTAAAGAACACCTTGTTGGGTTAATACTGATTTTTTATTATTTTTGTTACTTAATGATATTGAAGCCATTTGCTTTACACAGTTACATGTCACAGTAAAAGCTTCTTGGAATCTATGTGAATCAAAAATCGACCTGGGAAACTAATTTATTATTTTAGAAGATTAAACCTCAGATTAAACTTAACAAGGGCTTCTTACCGCTCTGCAATCTTGCTTGTAAACTCGGCTTCCTACCAGGTCTGTCTGTGTAGTAATCATCCTCATTACCCATAGCCAGCCTTCTTCTGATCTCTTCTCTATCTGTCCGTCTCTGTAAATAAGATAGATTTATGCGCAATTTAATTACAAATAATCAGAGCTGACTTTATATGTAAATGCACTGTGAGAAAACTAAAATATTTATTTCAAACTTGTACTGTTTCATGTGTGTGACGAACTCAACATATATACAAGAAACTGTGTCCTAGGGATTGACATATTGTAATAGTAGCACCTTTCAGGTTGAGCATCATCGTACTACATATGGTAGATTCAACACCCTGAACTGGATAATGATACTGGCCAATCAGCTGCTGAGTGATGTGTTTTTCCTATCTTTAAGCCAGTTAAGATCTGTTCTTAGAGGTATTAATTGTCATATTGTCTGATTTTATCATGCATTTTATAGTTCAGTTGTATCGAAATTTATTTGTAATTTTTATCAGTATAAATTCTAAAATGTTCGATTGGGCATGTCCCATAAATAAATAAATAATATATCGGTGATCCTAAGTACCTTATTGTTTACCTATAGGATAATGTCAAAATCGACAGAATAATTTTATTGTTTTGTAGGAAATTATTCTCTTGTCAAACTGGATAATTGACTAACTCACCCAAATATTTGCTGTTAACACATAGTCTAAAATTAGGGCCTTAAAACCACTTCTTTAAAAATGCTAAACTTTAGGAGTAGTCTGTTAAGTTTATCAAGGAGATATTCTTTATAACACCAACAAGGGTCCTTATAGAAATTATTCTCTAAATAAACTCAGTAAGTAATTAAAAAGCTGTGTCTTCAAACCAGTACTTTGAAAAACTGTACCTTTAAGTTTGTGTCATTGTGGTTAAAACCCTCTTGTAGTTTCTAATGTATCTTAAGAGCAGTTTTTTGTCCATCTGTTATCTTTGCCAAAAACTGGGCCTTGGTGTTTTTTTTTGTAATATTTATTACCAAGATGTACATACCTAATAATTTTTGCTCATATAAGTTTATTATTTAAGAAATTAAAATCCAGCAAATGAATGAAATTTAGAGTTTATAATAGGGCACATGTCAAAGTTATATATAGTTTTACAGTTATTGCGAAGAGGTCAACTTCCATGGAAACAATTGTCTCACTAATAACTGTTAAGAAATGGTGCTTAGTTGTTATTTTCGTGGCAAGTGACTAGCCAAAATGCAAAACATGAATCGGGCAAACTCTAGCTTAGTGATAATAATAAAAATAATAATAATTTTGAAAAGTAAAATGTAAAAATATAAAGTTAAAAATTACACAATATGTAACATAAATGTAAAATATATATTAAAATAGTTAATAGCTTTTATACAACCACAAAACAAGACAAATAAAGAACACAAAATATTTTAAATGCATTGAAAGCCAAGTTATTGGTATCTTCTGGTGAAGCACTGTACAATTTTATTTCCTCATTTGTGCTTAGTCTGCATTGATTCCGAACTATTCTTAAGTAAAGATCAGCATTGTTTTAAAACTAACTCAACTGGCATATTCATGTTGAAGCCAATGTTTTAAGGCCGAAACTAAAATTTAAAACATACATCTATTGATATTACTTATCCCGCAAGCAACATAAAACTTCTTCTAACTCTTTTATAATATTTATGGCTACAGTCTAACTAAACCAAGTAAATATTAAGGCTCCTGGCAATAAAGGAAGTGATAAAAATCTCTCAAGACATATAACTCAATAAACATAGTAAAACTCCTTACATCAATTCCACTATCATCATTAATAGTTATCACCCTAATGAAACGGTCAATAACATTCTGCTCGTCATATGAAGGGGGTACGTAAGGGAACCATTCCATATTTTCGTTGACCGAATTGTAGTCCATACTGAATGTAGTCATGGAATAAGCCCTGGGACTTAAATAATCGTTCTCGAAATAGTCGATGTCGTCTTTCTGCGTGATGGTGTAGTAAGTTGTCTTAGTTTTGTGAGAGAAACTGTTTTTTAGCGCGTTCAAGTTGTTGGAAAATTTGCGCGTTTTCGATTTGACGGTGTCCGTGAGGTTGTTTGTGCGATTTTTCAACGCGGTTAAAAAATTATCAAACATTTTTCGAGATGAAATTAACCGATACCTAACCGCACTTTATTGTAAACTAAATGTCAATACACATGAATCAAAGGCCGGATTTACACAGATTAACAGCCTACTGCTAAACGAGAGCGTTTCCTGTATTCCCTTTAAAATCGAACAAGAAATCACGTTACTTTGAAGCCTGAAGAGAAAACGGCAGTCAGGTGTTCTTTGTTTTGGAACATTTGTTTGCTTTTTTTTGGCAGCATGGCTGCCACCAAACAACCACACGCGTCGCGTCTCGCGTAGACCGATTTTCCTTACTTTTCCATTAGTTAACATGAGACAGCCTACATTTATTATACACCTGGACTTCCGTTGCACCTGCGCCTTGCCCAGGTGACGATTTAATATGGCCCAATCATCGCTTTTTACGGCTGATTGGGTTTATGGGTTTACAAGAAGCATTGAAAAAGTAATTTTTAAGAAACAATGGATTACAAGGGACTTTCGAGATAAAAGCGAAATTATTGCATTATATAGAAAAAATTAAATTTTAATTTAATCTGTTGAACAGGATAGGATAGGTTATATTGAAGATGATTGTGTGAGGTGAAACATAAAAATAACATGGAAGATATATACAGGGTGATTAGAATTAGTTCTGCGGCCTAATTATTTACTATATGAGCGCACGCTAAATTTTGGGATTCATCTACCTTAACTTGACAAATTCGATAAAAATGCGCATTTTAAATCGTTTTTTGTTATGGCGGACAACCATATTGACCAATATTTATTTTATACGGGGAGTTCTAAATCATAGACCAAAGCTAGCTCAGACGAACTAAAAGTAATTAATGATGACTTAAATAACCAATTTTAAAGAAAACCAACAAAAGCTAACTAAAACTAACCAAAACTATTTGAAGCTAACTAAAATCAGGCAAATCAAAAAGATAACTAACTAATGTTAAACTAACCAAACTGATTGAAATGATTCTGCCCTTTGACAAGGGAACGGAGTGGACTGATAAAACCGGCAGCTGTTCTGTTACGGGTTGGCTCCACGATTTCACAAGCGTCATACATTTTCGTCACTAAATTATATTTATTATTTTATACTCATAATACTTCTATTACTGGCTTATATCACAAAATACAATGATTGAAATATAACAAATAAATATATTTCCTTAAAACATCAAAACAATGTACGCAACTGCGCGACAGGCCATTTTCAAGGGGAATTGTGTGATTCTTATTAGCAATCATGACTGAAAAATTTTAACAAATCTAGTATAAAATTACAAAGAAAGGCAGCTGGAAGTATACTCGTAATCATATTTTGAAGTAATCTATATCTCAGTCCACAAAGAGAAAATAAATAATAAATATTAGCGTCAGCAAGAACTAGGTGTAGACTATATTTACCTGTGATAAGTAATTTCAGGCTCATTTCGGTCATTGCGACTTTTACAGCCATAAGCACAACAAAACACCATATTGTTATGGACAAATTGAAGTATTTTGAGAGTTTTTCACAACAAAAATCACCAAAATACACGGAGGTGCCGCTTTGAATGTCTGGCTCCTATTAATGGGGTTCGTTCGATTTTTGATCACACGCACTGCGCGCTGCTGTAAAGCGAGATGAACTGTCCATTCCCTTCCCTTGTCAAAGATTCCGCCCTACCGTTAACGCCATCTCTTATACTGGCTTAAACGAACCGAAACTAACCCATACTAATTATAATGATGTCGCCCAAGTTTGCGCAAATTAACACAAAGGAAGGACTTAAACCACTGTAGTGCCACCCCCTAAATCCATAACTATGAAGCCAACACTAACCCAAACTAAACAAAGCCAACTCAGGCTAACCAACACTAACCAAGATTAACTCAGACTAACCAAAACTAACCAGAGATAAAAAAACAAGCGCGCTAGGCGCGCTTGTTTCTTTGCCACTCCGTCCAAACTAATCCAAACCATTTACAGCTATTCCAAACTAACCAACACTAACACATCCTAAACAAACTAACCAAGATTAACCCAGACTAAACCGAAACTAACACAGACTAGCCATTTTTAGCGAGTTTGACAGTTTAAAGTACAAAATCGCAAAAATTAACGTGTTACCCAGATAATTATTAGATACATTAAAATAAACCGATTTTCCACACAATATCATTGTGCTAAAACTTCAATCGTAATACGCGTAGGGACTATTCTATGGAATCGAAGAGATGATTATTCCGGTAGGATAAATAATTGTACTATGTGTCAAAAATACTTACAGTTTCGTCTAAACTCTCCACCGTTTCGTTTTCGTCGAACGTCAATGTATACAGATCATTAACGTATAAACTGTCTTTCTTGTATTGTCTCTTCCTTTTTAATGATGCCATTTCGCACTCTTTCGATAAGAATTAGTAATTAGGTTTACCGCGATAAATCCGATAATTAGTCAGCCCACACATTATCTGCGTAATTGTTTATATTTTGTTGGTTGATATGTATAAATAAATGAGAAAGTGTGACTGGAAACTATCGCAAAAGTTCGTAAACTAGAAAAGCAAAATTGCAGTTCAAATATCGTAGCTCGTGTTTATTGTACTATATTTAGGTTCAGTGAACTCCACATTAAACAAATATTCAATATTTTGCAATAAGAAATCTGTTTCTACTCCATCACTTCCGGTACACTTTAGTATTAATATTATAAGCCACGAATACACTTCGTTTGGCGACCATATCGATAATAAAAGTTTCACTTCCATACTTTGGTATGCGGTAACACGATTGGCGCTACGATAACCGAAACGATCGCAACGGGAAATTAACAACGCCGCATAATCAAATGGAAAACCAATTTTTTTAAAACGAGCTCGCTCGCATTACTTTTGTTGACGCTCACTTTCCGAAACTGCTGAACTCGTTTCAGGTTGAAAACGGTACGCGAGAACAATCAGAGAGTTTTGGCGGACGTACGGCAATTAAAATAAAGGAATTATTAATTAGGCTCTTGCATTATTTCGTAAATTCGTCAAGGCCGTAATATATCGTTACGGGATATAGATAGAATCTCTAAATTGTTTATAATAAGAGATTAACTTCTGAAGTGTCGCGTATGAATTATGAATATCAAGTCGGATAAAATGCAACTTCCATACAGGAATAGTACGAAGTTTTTCTGTTTTAAAGGCAATATGCACATTTGTTGATATAATCAGATTATCAGTAAAATTTCTTTTACAAAGAGAGGTCACAAGTTATTGCTTGTTAAACTTGTTTCAAAAATTGTGTTTTGGGACAGGGTTGCTAGATCGTTCGACTTGAAGTCCCTAGTTGAAGATTATTTCCCTAAAGCTAAATAACGATAAATTTTCTTTAAAAGTATATACCTAAAACAATTGCATATTTTTATGCTGCACACCTCGGACATAAAGATTAATAAAATATATTTTTTTACATCTTATGGTAAAAAAATTGGATTTTTGTTTTTTTATCCGATTTTGAGATTTACAAATAATGTGAGATATAGAATTCCCTGTTATTCCCCGTGTAAATATTTTTTTCCCAGAGGAAATTCCCAGAAAAAAATAAGATCTTTAAATTTTGTGGCAAATCGCCTGATCTGGCAACCCTGCCTCGGGATCCATTTAAAAAACAATATGGCTGATTTGTGACGTCAGAATTAATATATCTTCACATATTTAATTATTTAGATTTATTATCATTTCTAAAAGGGTGAGTAAACTTTATTTTCATTTTCCAGACGCATTATTTACTGCCTCTCGCAGTGTTGCGTCTCAAATAAGGCTCTTACACAATTGATATGAAATGTCTTATTTCCAATAGAGGAAACTGAGGACGTCCAAAATCATTATGCTTAAAACGCTGCGCCTTCTCCCCAGGAAAACGTGGGAAACAGTCGACCTTTAAGGTCTACCACAAATTTAGGACAGCCTGTACCGAGTGAGTGAAATCAATTTGCTAACCAAATTTGAGCTTTATTTTATGAAAAAGATTTTAAGGTCGGGCATTTCAAACTTTGATCAGTTTATTTAAATAAGATTTCCAAGTGGTTGTCATAGTAACGTTGTATATGAGGATAGTCGATATAAAGAGCTCAGAAATTGAATGGTCGATGCTCAGAATTTTTGAAAGGCTGATAATCTCTAAACGATTTAATCCAAGAAATGACAAATGTATCTATAAAAGTGTGTTAATCGAAATTGCGCATTATATTGTACTGTTCGAAAATTAACATTACACAAACATACTTTAAGATGATATGGAAACCAGCATTGATAATACCAAATTATGAAAAAAATACTATTTCAAATTTTGTTCAGTTTATTTAAATAAGGTTCTAAGCGGTTGCTATAGTAACGTGATATTATGAGAATGGCTAATATAATGGGCTCAAAAACTGAATGGTCCATATTGAGAATTTTTAAAAACTGATGTCCGAACTATTCATATCATAAAAAATAGATCCTAGAAAAGCAAAATTCAATAAATACATAAATGGTGTTGAAAATAGGAATATACTTATTTTAAGGAAAGTGCATAATCAGACTAAAGAATAAGTCAAAAAGTGTATACTAACCAAAATTGCAGATACTTGAAAGGATATAGAAACCAATGATAATACCAATTTATGAAATCATGTACAAAAATCGGACGTTTCAAATTATGTTCAGTCTATTTAAAAATGGGTCTAAAGTGGTTGCTATAGTAACGTTCTATTATGAGAATAGTTAATAAAAACGGCTCAAAAATTGAATGGTCCATATTCAAAATTTTCAACAGCTGATGTCTAAACTACTTAATCCTAGAAAAGCAAAATTCAATGTTAGATGTACTCCTTCCTTATGCATAAGTCTCAGAGTGATTGGCCCAAACAATACCATACACATGGTAGAGATAATAGAAATATTTTCATTTTAAGGACTGTGCGTTCGAACAGAATATAAACAAATGTATCTACAAGGTGAGTTGGAAAATGTGGTAACCAACAGATTGATAAATTTTACCAGTGGCGTCCGTGCGGGTTTTGCATTGATTTTTTTTTGGAGAAAGGAACGGTACCCCATTGCTTTTCTTAAAGTAAGGATTATTTTTGAGATGATCATTCATTTCTGTGTAAGTTTGATAACTTGGATTGATGGTTTTCGCTTAAAACAAATAAAACTCGTGTTTGTGTAAGCTGAAATTCTCGCTGAAATTCTAATGTGGTAATCATTATTGGCACTTGCAAGTTTTCTTTTATTTTTTCCTACAGGAAAATTAGTTACTTATTTCTAAATTAATTAACAATTGATATTAAACGAAATCAATAGCTTGAAAAAAAAAATTGTGCGAAAACCAAGCGTCGGACGAGGGAGGATCAGTAGATCGAATTTGCTCGGAAATTAATGACAATTTCAAAAATGTTTTTTATTTTAAAAGAAGACAGTGACGTATCATTATTTCTCCAAAAACGTGCAGTGCAAGACCTGTAGGGACGCCAGTGATTGAAATAATAAAATTGTGTGTGCATTGGAGAGTGCATCTTGATGCATGGAAGACGTGCACTAGGTATCATAAAGATATCTGCTATAGTATGACATCAGTTAGCACTCTCTCCGGTAGAATAGTGGTCAGCATATCCGCCTCCGCCTGTCACGCGGGAGACCCGAGTTCAATTCCCGGCCCGAGAGCCAAAAAAAAGTAGTAGTTGAGGTGCTAACACCCCCTTGTAAGGGGGTGGAATGGCACTGCTGCGAGGCAATTGCCAGCACATCCCTCGTCCGGCGCTTAAACAGAAGCAGAGCTACCCTTCTGCTTGTGTTACACGATCCTCCGGTTTGAGGGGCTTTGTATTCGGTGGGAACCTCCAGTACGACGGGCCTGTGCCCCCTAGTGATTCCCGACTTTTGTGTTAATATAAGCTAATGAATTGCGACTAAGTTCCTGTGCAAGGAGGCTTCGCACACTGTAGGTATAACCACTTTCTGTCAGACTCCAAACCCGCGCAGGATATATCCCCGACCGCCCCAGGCCACGCTACCGCTCACGAAAATCACTGGAGTCCTAGTAGGAATCACCTCCACTACACGACCCACCCCTTACACTGTCCAGCCAGCACGACTTTCCAGACTCACCCCCGAAGGATTTGAATACGTTTTCCAAGCAAAAAGCTTCCACTACCAGTGCCGAATTCTGTAATCCGTTTCCAACGTGTTCGTCCTACGACGGTAAGACCGGAAGTGAAAAAGTAGTAGTTATTGTAGTTCTACAATAACGACCGTGGAAGTACTACTGCGCTGTCTAAAAGTGTCGTGAAGAGCACCAAGTGTGTATGTTTCGATACTTGGACAATGTTGACGATTTTAACCATAAAACAGGTCATGGTATGGTACTCTTAGGGGCATATTATAGGCCTTAGCCTTTCGTGGGCTGTGGCACATGTTGGAATATTAACAAAAATTAATTCCAAATCTTCTTAAGTTTTAGGTCATCGTCTTTCTCAGTATGTTTATATTAAATCACGATGGCACTTCATGATGGGGTTATGAATACAAGTGCTGTCTAAACATTATTGGCCCTGTGTGGTCTGAATGTTTTCTTTAAGGCATCTTTTAAGATATAATTTCGAGAGCAGTTAGTAACTAAGTTAGTCGTATTAGTCGCATCGAAACCTTTTGCGTGCATTTTAGTAAAAGTAGGTAATTAAAACATTTTTCTTGCAAGCCAATTCCATTGTGTTTTATTTTACCCATAATCCAATAGCACACACATAAAAAAATAAAATACTAAAAATATGAAAAAAAAGTTATGTGCTTCACCTTTATAAGCACAAAACTGAAGTGAAACTTCTGTTCAAAAGTACTAAAGTACTAAATGCAATCCGATTGTACTGAATCTAGTACAACTTTAATAAAAAGAATAATATTACGCACCTTTCTAAAAGAAAAGTCTATTGATTTTGACGTCACATAGGAGCAATGGTGGTTTCCGTTAAGCGGGACGATTTTTTAAACAAATATATACTTGTGACTCCTCATTGTCAAGGAATTTAAAGAGGAATTCATACTATTCATGATCGGACAATAAATATATTGTGCCAAATTTACCATTTTTTCGGCAATCTCTTCAAATTATTTGTAGTACATTTTGTTATCCTTATAAACATTAGTAGGTAGGTGTATCTTCAAAATATGAGATGGTCTTTGACTTTTGCCGTTACTCTTTGAAGTATAGCAAGAGCCAGAGTTTGTGGCATATAGCTTTAATAAATGGATCTCGAATATCACTTAACTAATTCAAATTTGATTCGCAATATTGGAATTAAAATTGAACACGGGGGTGTTGCCATATTTGTCATTTTATCAAACATTGATTTCGTTTTTTTTTTTAAAGTGACTTAATTATGTATTTGTATGGCGTTTATAAACTGTAAAAAAAATAACAAAATTGGCTATACCAGCGGGATTAATTAGATTTATTACTTAGGCGTAGGTACTAAATTTATCGTTTAAATTATTACACAAGACTGAGTTATTCTTCATTTTTTAAATCTTGGGTTGTCATATATATTTGAGGGAACTAACGCCCGTATTATCGTATCGGTAGTAATAGTACCACAGTTATACCGAGAATCACACCAAACAACAAACAAGAATTATAGGTGTAATACCACCGTGCGAAAACTGTTCTTTACCATCACCATTACAATAGTACAGTGGTGGTAAAAGAATTCAAACAGTATTAGAGCGTAAAAATCGGCCGATCTAGTTGTACCATGTCGCCGATCTGTCTGTCGTTGTTTTCTCTTTCATTTGAGTTACTAGTTTCGATTAGCGGACGTCACGTGGTCAGTGGCACAATTAATTACGAATATGACTAAGCCTACATAGTTTTAAATTATTATTGATTATCCTTCGCTTGTCTTCCGGTATGATTACGCTGTAGTTTCTTATTCTTATTTATAATACCTGTCGATACGCATTGAAAGCGAAGCAATTTTGTTGTATCACCCTGACACAATCGACTGAGTAATCATTCTGTTTTTCAGCAAAATTGCGAGTTTTTTGGTTTAAATTTAAAAATACAAAAACATTTCGATTTGTCCGTCATTTTGATATTTGCAGGAGACAACGCGGGAGTCAGCATTGAATTTACATTCCAATAGAAAATAAATGTATCCATTTCAAAACCATCCCATATTTCTGCATTGAAACCTACACGTATCGATTCCGCATACCTGGGTTTCTGAAATGTCGAGTGCCTTATTCAATCACATATCGTTTTACTTACATATAGGTATATTGGAAACTTGGATATCGAAAGACACGAGATTTATCATATAGCTATTTAATATATGAATAGAATAGTGTCAATATGTAAAGAAAGGATTTTGAAAGTGTATTGAAAATGTTCATATGCTCAATCATACGACGACATGAAGGTAGTAGGTATTTAATAGAATTAGAACAGAAAAATAATAATAACAGTGAAAATGAAGAAATAATCAAAACCGAGATCTCTAAAAAAATTCCCCTAACACACCAATTTGGCAACGCGGGCAAAGTGGATCAACTGTCCTGTTGTTCCATGCTTGTAGAGCGATCCAATACCGAAAGGTGCTCCCAAGTTGTTAAGCAATGAGTTAAACGCCATTCATATCACTACTACTACATGATAAAGCTAATGTTGAAATTTCTCTCTAATAGTCTATTCTTGCCCCGAAAGTTTTATTCGGCTACGCCATGGTTGAGAATCATAATAGATATACTAAACTGGGAAATAGCCGACAAAAAATACGAAAAAGAACTGAATTTTAACCACTCACCTTTCGAAACGTTTCTTCGAACTGAATTTTCCTTATCAAATTTTTGCACATTGGATCGTCTTCTTCCAGGCCGCACTCCAATAGCATTTTCTCCTCAATATCGCGGGGTATTTTTATGAAAAACTTTGACTTATAAAGACCGTTTGTAGAACTATTATTTCAATTTTAATTTCGCTACCGCCGACGGATTCTAACTTTAGACTTTTTACTGTGCCATTAGCATGAAAAGCGCATCGACTTTATCGTCAGTATAATAAAACGGGTTAATTTTCATGTAATCTGACTTATATTTGATAAGCGCTAGCGACGACGAACCGACCACAAATCGTTAACCCTAGATTATCGGAGGTTGAAATGAGGTGAGTCGCTAAATCAATCTGATAAACAATAATTTAACTGGCAATTTACCGTCAATAAAGGATCAATCTAGAACGATTTATGATACTATAGATTGGGTATAATGTGTCACACAAAATAACTTTATTATAAATAAAATATTTCAGATAAACTTGAAGATTTATTAGATAAATTAGGTGAGTAGGGTTAGTTTTGGGATTTTCGATCATTCAACTACGTTTCACTTTACCAAATTATATATCGACACGTAGTGGTTTCGTATAACACATCTCTATAAATTTTACTAATGAAACACGGCTCATTTAGGACGGCATAAAACGAATACGAAAGAAATAGATTAATAATGAATGATAAATTAGATAAAATTATTCGAAAGCAAAACAATACGGCATTTCAGAAAAAAATAATCGAAAGCAAAACAATACGGCATTACATGGTGGTATTTGCCCGTAAATAACCGGTCCAGGATCATGAAATACATTGGCTTTATTTGTTTTTCTCGAAAACTGAGCAAGATACGAAAAAAGTCAAGAGACGAAAAAGCTGTATTTTTAGTCATTTAATCCAAATATCAAAATGGGAAAAATCAATGGCGAACATTTTTTCTGTCGATAATATTCGTTAACGTGCCTCCCGAGACGCCACTGGACTCAATAATTTTAATGTATTTGGGTCTAATTATGAGCACAAACTACGCTGCCAAATTTCAACAAAATCGGGTTAAAGATACTTAGGTTATTATTAAAAAGCCGATTTTTTTTTTAAATTAACACCTTGTATCTCAAAAACGAGCGCCTGCCACTGTTCGCATTCCAAGGATATCTTAAAATCCATGGCGATACTACTAGCGCCATCTCTACTTACAACGTTCACTCATCTGAATCTGACCAATCACAGCGCCACCCTACAGGATAGCCACTTCACTCAACTTAAAATTCCCTAAAATTTCGATCTTTAATAATCGGATTTTAGGAAAACTAGTGAGCAGATTTCAATCAGATTTGTGTTAAAATTCATAATATTAATTTAAACAACCGGTGTTGCTAAGCTTTTACGCAATTTCTCTATATTTATGTTATTTGCCCTTTACTGACGTAATATGAACTAGTGGGGGTAAGTCAACGCGCCAAAAGTCAACAGACGACGCTTCTCCCGTTCGAGAACGAGAACTCACTTCTTAACTGGCCCTTGTTTAAGCAAGTCGCGACTCCTAATCACTCCTCATGGCACACAGTCATGGAGGTTTTCTCTAGTTCTCTAACACTGTACTAATCGTACCCAAGGCAACAGGCCAAGCAAGTAAACTTAAACGTTTACAAATCCAATCTCTCAATACTCTCTCGGCTTTATTAAAATATAAAGTATTCCATACGTGCTATTCCAATTCACTTAGTTTAGCATACCTACGCGAATTGCCTAGCGCGTTTTACAATAATTTCTGCGTGTAGAAAACGCATTCCACAAAGGCATCATAATAGCCCTGCCATAAACATCTACCTGCATATCATACTCAAGTCTCAACACGCCATTGAGTCATTTTTATTCGCAAGAAGTTGAAGTAAATTGTATATAGTCGCTAAGTAAGAACTTAGTAAGTGTTTAAAAGTGAGATTTTATGTGTTAGAAGACAATCCGCTGAACGATTGAACATTGCTAACCAAGTGGTGAATATATTGTACCTATTAGCTTAAATGTGGACAGTAAGGTAATATTTGTCCTGTTATTATCGCTTGTATGTTACTATATTTCATCTCAAAGTTATCCCAGCTAATCGTAGCAATTCTGCAGGAACATAAATGAACATTTAAATGTATATAGCTGCAAGATTATGTTTATAATCATATACTTGTTTAACATTGCAATTGTTTATGCATGCTTTAGGTTTTAAGAGTATTATTCATGTCACATTCTTCAAGGTCGATATTTTGCCAAGACTGATATTGTTCATATCGTAGCACTGACTACGTATAATCACTTATTGTTTATATTTTGTATATTTATGAGCTTCTAGTTATTTTCAAGTAAAATAACTTATTAAAATATTCATATAATACTAAAGCTTTTTGTTTTATTTATAAAATAACTTTAGAACTAGCCCTATGGTAAATTTTAGTGCCTAAGAGCACATCTCTGTTTGATTCAGAAAATAGAACTGAATCAAATTCTGCCCATTTACATAACTTTGTTAGTCATATGTAATATTTATTTATGAACACATGTGTTTTTATGTAGATATGTTCTATATTCTTGTAGCAGATTCATCTTTATGTGCCAAATCGTTACCATTTACTTCTTGAATATCCGTAATTATTTTGTACATAAAAATGTATGTTCATGTTAATCCCTTGTTAGACTTACTACAATGTATTCACATACTCCAATAAACTAGTGTTATAATATTATCTTTATGGGTATTTGATATTTCATAAAACTAAATTCGTAAAGAGACTTTCTCCTCTTATGCGCGTCGATAATATATATATTTGTAGGTTAGTGGTGGCTTTAAGGTCATAAGTAATATTCCCGGTTCTGCCTTTTGACTCATTTCTTAAGATCTATATTCCGAAACACTTGATTTTTGTAGAGATCATCAAATAGACCGCTGGACAGCAAAGTCTTCGTCTAACGCGCAGGGCTATGTTCGAATTGTTTCTCTATCACGGCCGCCCTTGACCAACGCCACCTTCTCGCTCGATGTCGTTGCATCGAAATCGCTTTACCGTCCTTTGCTGACGTGCGGAGCATCTGAGAAAACCCATGGGATAGAGTGCTGGACCGTAAGTTTAGTGCGCCAGTGGTTATAGTTTAAATCTGATCCCATGTATTGGAATTTTTAAATAATTATTGAGGAAATATAGGCGTATGTAAGTGGTATTAATTATGTCGATTATTTGTAATTGTATTCTTGTTTCATAAGTCAAATTTTTTGATTATTAATTGTCTTTCCACAAGTCACGTGAAATGAAACGTATCTAAAATTCACTACATGTGCGGCCTTATGACAGAAAAGATTACAATTCCTAAATAATGATCTATAGCTTGAAACTAACAAGCTAATGTTGGCAAATCGTTCTATACAACCTAGTATCCTACAAATTGTATGGTTCTGCATTATTATTATACGTTTTAGAATTAGGTACCTTATCAAATAAAGCGGAATCGCACACAAATCGGGCAAATTACAAGCGACTAAACCAAATATTATCCTCTAATATGAGATAGTGATCGTAAGGTTAGGTAAGATAATTACATATTGCACGTTTATTTCCGTTGTTTTTTCACCCTTATTTGCACTTTAAGAAGCTCTTATCAACCTCGTTCTTTTCAAAAAAATGCAAATAAACCGAAGAAATAAAAGTCTAAATATTGCAATACACAGCGAAAAGCGTTTATACACGCTAAGAAAACCAAAAATAAAACGATAAAACACTGAAATGAGAGTCGGCACATTCACACAAACTGCATTCATAAAATTTAATAGTTAATAGTGTAAATCTCAAGTAATTTAACGTTACTGCCGTCAAGATAATTCTAGATACAATGTGGGAGTACAAGCTCCAAAAACTTATTCAATACTAAATATTTACTTCTGTTTAAGGCACATGGCAATGAAATAAAAGCTATTTTCAAAGAGAAGATGGTCCAATTCTACAACGAATTTCTGAATGTTATCCTGGAATTGCTTGGAGACTTATTAATACACTATGTAATGTGGGCAAAATTATTATTCAGCACAGCCCCGTCTCCAGGCTTTAGGCCGCCCGAGACGAGCAGGATTCGGCCGCCCCTTACAACAGACCAACCAATTAAGGAGATGACCTGCAGGGTCTATCTTTTCATGGTAGATGGTACCACGTGGGGGGCTTCCTGGAATTAAATTGGGGACGGGGCTCGATTTTAAGGGGGGTTTTGGGGGGCTATAATAATATGGAAATCGCGTGGTTTTTCGCGATTTCTGGCTAAACGGGAGCTCGGAGCGAAATTTTGCCGTGACCTAACTGCGCACAGCGGAGTCGGTGTTGCCCGGTTTCCCGAATTTTTATCGAGAAGTAACGGGTAGGTTCCGGTAGAAAAAAAGAAAAATTTCGGCAAACGGCATTTTGTCTCATAGGAATCGGTGGAACCTATCGGCATTTTTTTTCCGATCGATTTAAAATTCGGCATGTAGGTAGAGGATCTCAAAGCCGACAAAAAAGGTTCTTTACGAAAAAAAAGTATTCCTAGTTTTCCAGAAATCGGCCGTTTAAATTCCAGAAGGGTCGTAGCTCCAAAACTACGACTGATACGAAAAAGATACATACCACCAAAAATGTGTATTTCGACGGCCTTTAGCCCGTATGTGAGTCGTCGAACTTAAAAAATATATATAATGCCGGTTTTGTTTTTCGAAAAAAGGGGATTTTTTTCAAACATTATTTTTTTTGCCACCCTGTATATGCTTTTGAAAATTTTATTTTTATGTTAATAACATGTAAATGGATCACTTTAATCGTTTCCGTAATAAAAACGGACCTTAAAAAAACTCGAGATTTTCATTAAATCGGCTATAATTCGAAAACGGTAAGAGTTAGAGGTAAACTTTAAATAGAAAAAAGATGGGTCTCGTCGGGTACTATAATGTGCCGTATTCAGTTTGCTTATAAGACGTTTCGTTTTTTCCCAAATCGACCAAACGTGATTTTTATATTTTTTTCATTTGTGTGGCAACAAAATGAGATGTCGCAAATCGGTTTGCGCCAGTATCTGCGCCGTCTTAAGGTCGATCGAACAGCTTTTATAAAGTTTTTCGATAGGAGTTCAAATAAGGTAGATATGCGATAAAATGTAATTTTTGTCTCAAAATCTAGCATTTTTCTTCAGATTTCGGCACGAAATAGGGAAATTCGTAGGGGGATAACCTTTTTTAATTTCGAATATCTTAGGTTTTTGGGTGCGTTGAGTACGATTTTCGCATCGAAAAGTTCGTAAAGTTTTCTGTACCGATATATTTCGAAAAAAGTTGAATTTTTTTTTAAATGTTTTGTTTTACCACCCTGATTTTGGAAATTTTATTTGTACGTTGGTGATATGTAAGTAGATTCTTCTAATCGTTTCGGTAATAAAAACGGGGAAAAAATTTTGAAAAATATTTTTCGAAAAAAATAATTTTGAAGTGGGTACTTTAGAGGGTATTTAGTTGGTCTATAAAATCGTACGTGTTCTGTTTAGAAATATTTTGGAAATAGGGGATTTTTTGGGGAAATTACTATTTTTAACACCCTGTATGTGAATTTAAAAAAAAAATGTACGTGAGTGACATGTACGTGGATTCCTCTGACTGTCTCTGTAATGAAAGTGAAAAAAAAATCAAAAATAATTTTCGAAAAAATTAAATTTTGATGTGGGTACCTTAAAGAGAGAGAGGGGTATTTGGTGGCACGGAGTTCGAATTTTTGATCTAAAAAATCGCACTAGTTTGTTGTACCGAAATATTTCGAAAATAGGGGATTTTTTTGGGAAAATGTGTGGTTTTAACACTCTGTATGTGATTTAAAAAAAAATTATTTGTACGTGGGTGACATGTGCGTGGATCCCTCTAACCGTTTCTGTAATGAAAGCGAATACAAAATTTTCAAAAATAATTTTCGAAAAAAAATTATTTTGATGTGGGTCCTCTAGAGGGGGGTATTTGGAAGCGCGGAGTTCGAATTTTTGCTCTAAAAAATCGCACGAGTACGTATATGTAACAAGCGCTCGCTCTACGCTCAATATGTGCTACATGCTGATCAGTACCTAATCGATCAATCCGGTTGCGTTTCGGTCACTTCCATAAAAATTGTCCTGAATCGCTTTAGGGAGATGTCGCCCGTCCCTAAAGATGTGCTAAGTCGCGATTTTTTATTAGCAGTTGCGACTGTTAATGGGATTTTTCATTCACTGCGAATTTAAAGTGCTAATGCTAATTGCAAATAGACCGTTATTGTATATAGTGGGGTTTAATTTTTTAAGGCGTTGGTTATTATTGCATACAACTCTCGATGAACTGCTTATAGTACGAATGAAGCGTTTTACATATTCATTGCGAGAGTATTTACCGTGTTTCAATACAATCACATTAAAACGTTATAGAAAAAATAAAAACGGCCGCCCCTAAAAATCGGCCGCCCGAGGCGGCTGCCTCGCCGCCTCACCCCTGGAGACGGGGCTGATTCAGCAATTTAATTAATGTCTAAAGAAACCCTTATGAAAATGAGTAACAGCGAATTCTTGACAAAATGGTGATTGAGCTTTTAATTAAAGAACAATAGATAAAATGTGCATAGAATGACGAATGAAAATTTAATTCAAATACCAAGGTATGAAATGATTTAATAGTAGAATGCTATTAGGTTAGATCTCTTTTAGTCTATACAATGTAATATAGCTAATAGATGATATTAGCATTTTGTGTGTCCTATTGTTTTGAAATTAAATTGATATTTAGAGAAAAATATTTAATTATTTTACATAACTGTCATCAAATCATGCTTCTTTATAGTTTATACACTGACCAACTACTCGGTACGGCTAAACACGCAATCGATGACCGTTACATAACACAATAGAACTGAACCCAAACGCGTTTTGTAATTTTGTTTCGTTCAACTACGTTATATTGCGACACGAACAGGCATGCCATACAACACCACTGTAATCTTCAAAGGGTTAAAAACACATATCTGTAAAAAGAACGTTACAGATACGGTACTTGTTTTGCAGGTCGGAAGAAGGTATGAAAGGATTTGAGCTGTCACTATGCTCTTTTCAAATCTTTTAAATACTACTTTCCGAACCACCGCACCGGTGTAAAATGCAGCCCGTTCCGTTCGATATTCAATAGGAATATCTGGAACATTTATTTCTGCTTCTAGGTGATAGAGAAGCATCCATGACGTGAGCAATTATCTAACGTGCGGCGCTTCTAATTGTTTTCCCCTGTTTATTTGCCATCGTCACTTCGAAATAATATCACAACGCAGACAGCTGTTAAAGGAAATTGTGAATATGGTGCACGCTTATGGAGTAGGTAAATACGCCCAAGCACAGCGGATTAGTGCTCGTTTATCGTTTAACTGGCGCACATTATGTTCGTTTTGCGATGAGCGGCAAATTATTACAGCATATAGGTTTGGTTTTGCATATTATAATATACTGTTCCGCATAGTAAAAACGGTGATCCGCATTTTGAAAATTGTCCGGTTTTATTTTCTGTTCCCTACAGAATAAATACAGTATTTTTTTACGCGAAAATCTCCATAAGAAAATTTAAGATGCGTCAAGGGCAAGCAATTATGGTATAAATAAAAAAAACTAATAAAGCCCTTGCTTCGACAGTGCAATAGTTCTGTCATTCGAATTTCTATGGCATATTAAGAACGATGTGTAAATAATATTTTTTTTTGCTGTATCAGTGCAGTGGCGTATTTGAGAACAACGTTGTAAATTTCTTATTTAGCAGATGGTGCGCTACTGGCTCTTTTTAAAAATTTGTCATTGTTTTATAACGCATAATTTAGTTTGCACAATGGACCACTCTTGTGTCAGCGATATCATATAACATTATAAAAAAGTCTGGCCGAGTTTCAAGTTTAACGATGTTAATTTGAATAAAAGCAGCTATAGATAAATAAGCACCAAATGGATGTCGCGAAACGAGTTCGCAACTGTAAGCTTGCTTAACATTTATCGTTTTACAAACGTACCTTATAAAGCTGACTTCTGCTGGTACTATAACTCTTGGCGCTTCTCGGTAACTGCTCCATTATACCCTCGAAATTACAGGCGGAACAAAAAGTCGACTAATAATGACCCGACACTTAAACACGTCAAGAACTTTGGGAAAAAATCACCGTAAAATTCACACGCGATAACCCCCAACGATGATATAAATCGTCATCGAAACTGAAAAAAAAAAGTTGACGGGCGTCTCGAGCGATTGAGCTCTTCCCAATTGAAATTCCGGGATTCGGATGACATCAGATCGCGAAATAAATGTGCTCGGATAAATCCCGAACCCGAGTCTCTATTTCCCGATTGCGTAAGGTCCATTATCCCGAGTGCGGCCGCGTTTTGTTCGACCGTGTGTGCGTTAGTACAAGATCATATGTAACATTTATCTACTACTTCTATATGCCAATCAATATCAGTTAGAACTAGAAAAAGCTATGATTTAACATTGAATTATATGTATTTTATTTAGCCATTTTGTGGTTTACAATAGCTTTTGTCGCTACATGCTTTATCATTAACGAATTAAAACGTATACGATGTATACGTAGGTTTTTGATATCTAGTAATCAACAAGTTATTGGACTTTGCCTCAACATTCAGCCAGCCTGTCTGCAACCACACTCCGCCCCCTTCCCCTTTCACACTTCCCTATCACGGGAAAATAATTAAATATTTAATAAACATACTTTAATGAACATCCTGTATTACTTAAAATGTTACTCAACTGTCCGTGATATTTAGCTTTATACCCTTGAAAACTGATACCTTAACATAAACAAATAATATGAGCAAGGATTGAGAGTGACCTAAAACGAAAACGAAGGCAGTGAGTGCTATAGCATTTGGGCCGATCAAGAACCATGTATATAGAGTGGTCATGGTTTTGCCTTTGTGTGGTTGTTTATGTGCATAATAGTTTATACTATTATTAAAGTCCATGGCAGGAGTTTTGATGGTATACCAGAGTTGATTGCCGATTGGAAAGGTATTACCAGGTTGTGGTCGATTGTGTAGCAATCGAGCGGGGTGCTCTCTTTTGTGCGCGATGCCTTCGAGTTGGTCTTGCGAGTGGGAGGGCGCCTCACTTGTCTTCTCGCATTGACAAACTTAGGTTCTAAGATCTCGGTATGTGGTATCTTAGGCTTCCGGGTGCTGAGATGCTTACTGCTTAGCGGCAGTGGAGTGGAGCGTCTGGGGTAGCCTTGATTTCACTAGCTAGTCTTCGAAGAAAGAAGATATATGTCTGACATTGTGTAAATTGATGGTTATTGGCATGAAGCAAGGGGACAGAGGTTCCCCGGTGAACACACTTTATTTATTTTATTTTATGGTCACCTCAATCTCTGGCTATATACCGGGTGGAGCTCGCTGAATGAATTGCATTGTCAATACTCACGTAAGGGTGATCTTAAAACATACTCAGTTTATACATACTTACACACAAATCGTGTTACCTTGTTTTATGATATAATTTATTTAGCCGTTCTCTACCAAAAAAAAATATATTTTAATGTGTGATAAAAAAGCGTTACACATGTCCTCGGACTATTTCCATTTGTTGTTTTATCGGGAAGTTAAACATTTAGTAGTGTTTCAAACGCGCAACACAAAAACACACATATTTCGCCTGACGGGTCACACATGATTTGGGTCACAGTCGCCACGCAAATTGTAATTTTAGAGGACGATCACGATTAATATTAATGGCGCAATCGGTTCGCGGATAAACACAAACCGCCGATCATCCGATTCAAGTTTTAGGGAAATACCGATTAATTTGTGTAAAATTTCAGCTTTAATACAACCGCATCGATTTCAGGAGTGTTCGTTTTTCCGAGGGGTTACAAATGGGTTTTTTTGGGGGTGTAGATCTATTGATGACTGATTGGTGAACTGATTAACCCAAAGGTTGTCACTTCCGGTCCCAAGCCCGGGCAAAAGAGGAGGGTTTTTGGTTCTACCTACCCGAAGTAAAAAAAATACAAGTCATAGAACCGATGACACTGCCTCGGACTACGAAGATGACCCAAGCTATGACAAGGAAAAAATTAATTTAGAAATCTAAACGCGCAACATCACCAGAGTCGCTTGCTGGAACATAACATCGTGGAATGGAAGAGATCAAAAAATCAGTATTGAGATGGAAAAGCAGAACATAGACGTTTGCGGAATCTCGGAAACGAAACGGAAAGGTCAAGGAACATGTAAGCTTGGAAAACATATACTAATCTACAGCGGAAAGGCCAAGCACGAAAGAACACACTCGGGAGTTGGCATTCTGCTGCATAAGAAATATGCACAAAGCATCGGAGATATAATATATATCAACAGAATATTGAGAACCTCTCTGAAACTGAACCAAACCACAATACATACAGGTGTGGGAGGAATACTGATGCTGAGGACACACAGGCGACAGAACAGCATCTAACGAGATGGAAACAAGGGTAAGATTAAAAAAACTAAGGAACAGAAAAGCTCCAGGCACAGACGATATACCAAACGAGCTTCTAAAATACGGCGGTCCAGGACAAAATCTTGAGCACTACGGAAATACCAAAGAACTGGCACACCAGCATCACAATTCCCATATACAAAAAAGGGCAAAAAACAAAGCCTGAAAACGACAGAGGAATAACTCTACTATGCTCAACAATGAATTTGTTCACAGTGTTACTCAAGGACAAACTAGAGGAGCAAATAGAAACCAGAGAGGAACAACAAGGATTCAAAAAACAACCGATGCCTTATTAATTACCAAACAAATAAAGGAAAAAGCAATAGAGTACGATACGCTAGCATTTATGTGCTTTGTCGACCTTACTAAGGCATTTGACAGAGTCCGCCTGGGAAACGTCATAAAAATCCTAAAGGAAAAAGAAGCCCCTGCTAACATAGTTACAATGGTATACAGCCTTAACACTACTAATAGAACGCAAATCAAAGCTGGAGAGAATATTACAGCTAGCATCCCCACTCCAGGAGGAATAAGACAGGGAGATAGCTCTAGTCCATTTCCATTCAACCTCCTGATGGACAAAATCATAGAAGAAGTAACATTCCTGAACTCAGGATACAGAATGACCAATCCAATAGGACTATCAGACGCTGCAATATTCAGAGACAGCTATTTAACTTCTACCAGATCAGTTAGCAACTCAATATCTATAGGTAAAACGAAAATTATGACCATGGCTAGAGAACCAATGAGATGCAAACTGGTAATAGATAATAAACCCATAGAGTAGATCATGCAATTCAGATACCTGGGCATAGATATGTCCAGCGTTCTCAACCCAGTAAAAGACAAATTAACAAATCAGCCATAATATCAGGATGTCTAAGGGAAACTGTATGGGCTAATCCTTATATGCGAAAGGAGAGTAAGTTTAAAATATATAAGACATGCGCCAGGCCAATAATGACATATGGTATAGAAGCGAGAGAGGATACCAACAAAACCAAAAGGATGCTAGCTACGAATCGCCAAAATGTCAGTACTGAGAACAAGAAAAGATCACGTAAGAAACACTGACATTAGAGCCCAGTGTGACGTACAGGATGTGGTGAGCTGGGGAACCCAGAGGAGAAGAGAATGGTATAACCACGTGAAGAGGATGACCGACGATAGACTACCACGCATTGTACTAGAGGGAAAACCAGCAGGCAACCGTCCACCCGGAAGACCACCAAAGAGATGGCAGTCCACATCCCAGGAAATTATACAGAGGCAAGTCCGGAATCAACAGATCATCTAGGTCTCTAGCAAGTAGAAGAAGAAGAAGATCTATTGAAAATATCATTAAACCTTTCCTTGTAGATTTTCGGACCACGTTGCTCGATCAGTTGCGTTTTTTTTTAAAAAAGCACATCGAGTTTATTGCATGCAAAATCTGAAAGAGCTTTCGAAGCGCATAATCGATTAATCGATTGCCATTATTCAAAACTATTAGTCGACTTTTTCATTAAACGATCAGTAGAAAAATCGATAAACAGTTAATTTGATTAATATTCGGTTCAGCGACTAATCGATTATTAAGCTACTCGACTGTGATCGACAAAAAAAAAGATCGTTATTTTACATACCGAATAAAGAATCGATTGCGATTTTCGATAACTATAATGCAAGTCAGTACATTTTTCCAATACGATATGTTATATGAATCCAAGCATAAAATTGTTCTTACTAACTCTATCATTTAAATTTAGAGTGCCTAGCGTCTCGCACTATAATACCTAATCGAGGATTTTTATGTAAACAAGCCTATTTTCTAATCCTGAAACGCCGTTAAATATTTAAAATGTCAATATTTATAAGTCGAATTCTAAAAATATCAATGCACTTACGTGTATACAGGGTGCTACAAATTCGAGTGCATGCATGGGGACTTCGGGAATTGTAAGAGATGGTTTGTTAAATTAAGGCAAGATTGCGCAATTTAATGCCCAAGAAGATGCCGTTTTGAATTTTGAAAAATTATTTTTACGTACGCTCTCTTGAAAAGCTAAGATATCCTTGGCCAACTTTTCGGGAAATGCAGGGCTTTGGGAATAAAAAAAAATTTTCTGGTCTGGACCCAGACCGTCAAAAACCAAATTTAAAACTTTGATATTGATGATATCATCATCATTCATCTAGCCCAGATTTACCCATAACTCATTTAAACATAAAAGTATAAGAGTTTCCAATTGAATCGAAACAAGTTTTTCAATGCGTTGGATAAGGATGGATTTATAAATAAAATAATGTGTTAGACAGAAATGGGCGATTCATACATTTTATTGGCTTAGGGAGGCTAGAAGACAACGAAAAATAAAATATATATACCCACCGTATTTAAAAATTAAGTTGATGATGGTTGCTAGAATACGAAACGTCGGATTTTAAATTTGATAATGTTGTCTCGTAGAGGGGAAAAGTGGCAATCAAAAAATGTTATTTATTTTAAAATATCTTTCCAAATACCGTCTGAATAAAATAAAAACCATTTCGGGAAATTTCGTTTTTTTTTTTCGGATATCTCCGGAAGTATTGGGAATTTTTCAAATTTCGAAACGGTATCTTGTTGGGCATCAAATTGCACAAATTTGCCTTCATTTAACAGACCTCGTATCACTTACGGTTCCCGAGATCCCCATGCATGCACCTGAATTTGTAGCACCCTGTATATTACTGTTTATGAAAGTGAGTCAAACAAAGTTGCATATATATGATGTTAATTAATAATTTTAACTTCTCAGATTATGTTTTTACGTGTACATTATCACTGGTTTAATAATATGCAAAATTGTTCTGGCATTTGGGTAACGAGCAAAAATATATCAAAACTGCGTTTTTCCTCATAGTTGGTGCGTAGGATTTAAATTTGTGGGTAAATTTGGGAAAATCTGAAGTTGGTAAAATGTATGAATAGCTCATGTTATAAATTAGTGGCTAAAATCGGCTTTAAACGAACGAACATTCAATAAATTTAAATCCAATTTCAACTAGCCAATCTGCTATGTACCATATGTCCCACACAAACATTATTTTTCCGTGCATTTTTGGAACAATTACCTAAAATTCTGACCCTATTTATTAAATATACTGACCACAAAGAGAATAAGTACTTATTGAGTTTACCATATCACTAAAAACGTGCTCCTAATTAATACGTATTCTGACTAACGCATAATAATGTGCTGCTAACTTCATGGAAGTTATAATAGATGTTCCGCCTACTCGTAACAAGCGCATTTTAAAATTTTAGTCCAAATTTTCCGGATTGAACAAGGGTCGATACCATATCTAATCGGAGAAAAAGAAGAAAACTAATGCTACGTTAAAGAAAATCAACGAAAACTATATTCTATCGTCGCATTCGGATTTTCTTCGATCTTGGAAGTTTAGACATTAACTAAGTAAAGACCATTAAATTTTTAAGCCGTTTGCACTGAATCTTCGAATAATAGAACGATACCATGGCAACCACTATAAAACCTTATTTAAATAAACTGAACAAAGTTTGAAACGTCTGAACTTAATGTATTTTCTTATAAATTGGTATCAAAATCGAGATTGTTTTCTATATCCTCTTAAAGTATGTTCGAAAAGTAAAATAGAAAGCTCAATTTTAGTCAGTGCACTTTTAGACCCACTATGTACATCTTAATATATTTTGGTAGATTGCGTTTTTCTAAAACAAATATATTTCTATATTCTATTCCATTTAGTCAAATCACTATGATACATGCTGTATAAAAAGAGGCACATTTGCAGTCCCATTCGGATTTTCTTCGATCTTCGAAGTTTAGACATCAACTAAGTAA
>MU182465.1:207748-227894 GCA_016904865.1 Pissodes strobi | reverse complement strand
GGCAAGCCAAAGGGTTATAATTACATGAAGTTAGGGTACCCTCTGGCGACGTTTCGACAGCCGCGAATTAGGTAATCTAGGTTCTTGGCAACAGAGCGACGTCTTTGTGCGGACGCGAAAATGTTGACAATTATTCGATTGTAACCCTTTCATTGCTTTTCAAGTAAAAGAAAGTTAAAGTAAAAGTTAAATTATCTAGCAAAATGCCGAAAGTCACGCGAAAACGTACTAAGACAGTAGAGTCAAAGCAAACCGATCCTGAATTAGTCCAAAGTGAACTGTGTAAAATTACAGGTGACATATTTCGTTAATCTATTACACCTATTCAGTTATCTGATTCTATAAATCGGGTTTGGTAAAGCAAAATAGATAAATAAATAATATAAATTTATCAACACAAGTTACTTGTGTCACGAGACGAACATGATAATTATGTCCTCTTTCTTTAGGAATTAAAAGATTATAAACTTATGTGCCATTAACTAAGGTTAAATCACTTTAATAAATAGAATCAAATTACCAATTCACTACATATATCATGAGTTGATTCAAGATAATTATAAAAAAGAGAAATATTCGTTGCCGATGGCATAAATGTGGTACAGATTTAGGGAACGGTATTCAGGTCAAATTAGACAAGAGTATCGGGTTTCGGTTAGGCCAATTAGGCCATGTAAATAAAGAAAATGGGCAAACACTCCGTAGGTATAAAATATGTAGGAATGATTCCAAGAATGAATTATGGACACAATGTAAGGTTTGACATAAAGAAATGTGAAGTTTATATTTAAAGGGTTTGAATCAAACATGGAGGCCATAAAGACAACTTAGGTATAGGTTTGGCTGGTTTGCTGAAATTGGTTATTAATATTGACTATACATAATTAAAAATAAATTACTTATTGAATGGGTTATGAAGCTTGCAAACATTCAAAAATCTACCACTGGACAAGTTCCCGCGGCTGGCGTACCGCCCCTGCGTTCAAAAAAGTATCTCTTAGCCTGATCAGCAAAAAAAGATCCGCGGCTGAAGCACCTTCCCCGCGTGAAAAAAAGGAAAATTCTGCCTGGTGTGCTACCACCCGCGGCTGGAGTATCTCCCCCGCGTGAAAAAAATTATACAAACTAAAGATCTTTGATGTACTGCAAGTTAATAGTATACAAGGTTAGCGTTTCTGGTGCAAGGGACTGACTTACGTGCAATTAGGTATATAGTGTCTGTTGGTTGGTCATTGGCGGTTTGATAGAGGCGGACGAATGAGGTGAAATGGATGTAATGTAAATATGAAGTAGTTTCAAAACATAACTAGACAAACAATTGGTGAGGAAGTCTGTGTGATTAGGGTGTGGTATCGTGGCTAGAAATGGGAATCCAAATTTGCCATTTCTTTACCATTTTAAGGAAAAGGGGAGTTTCATCAGTGGCTTGTAAAATATAAAAATCAAAAACTGGTACTCACCGTCCTCATCAATGAGGACATCATCTGGCGACTGAGGCATCAGCTGATCTTCCTTGAAGACTGGCGCGTTGTGCGCGTTTTGCGCCTGCAAAAGCAATCGGGCCGCCAGGGTGCTGTTGATGTTCAACCGATTGTTGCTGAGGCTGTTCAACACCCGCTGGCGTTGAATGTTGAATTGTTGTTGCTGTTGATCTTGCGCGCCAATTGTGCCCTGATCGGAGTTGCACCATCGCAGCTGAAACGAATGGTTACTTAATAGTGTCACAAATGGGTACCACTCGATAATGTGGTCGCATGTCCCGGGTATTTCGTGTCGCCACGCCTTGGATGGCGTGTAGGTTGTGTAGCTCAGATTAAGGGATTAGGTCAGATGAGAAGAGAAGATAAAGAAGACACTTTAGTAAAAACATTAACAATATCTATTGGTCAAAGTCTTAACGCATTTACCCTCTCTTCGAGTTTGATAATGCGCTGATCTTTTTAGTTGAGGTATATTTAGAACTGTTTTTATAAGTAAGTTTATTTATGTTTAGCTTTTGCTATTTACTTTAGGTAGGTATTTGAACGTTTTTAACGGTAGATTAGACTTTACGGAGTTTACACTTCACTTTAACTATTCGATAGATTCTACTTTGAAATTATCCTTCTTAGAACTTTGACAATTTTATGTAGATTCGACTTTACGACTCTAGGCGGGTAGCCCCAAGTCCACGCACATGTGTGCTGCAAAACTCAGTTTTAACTAGGGAATTAAGTTGCAAGTTAGGACCCCCGAACAATACGCACATGTGTGCTGTAGCGAAATGGTTGAACAGGAAGAAAGTATGTCGAACTGATGGTTCACTTGAGTATTTACATAATGAAACCTTCTGATTATTGTACTTTTAAGGTTCATAATCGCTTGCGTTGATCACTCCCGTTGTTTATAATTTGTCACGTAGGACAGGGTGATATTTACTTAGTAATTTCAGTAGTTCACAGTAGAGATCAGTCTAACTATAAAGTTTGCATCATAAAATAATTATTAGTATAGATAGAGGCTTACCTCCTGGGTAACGTTGTGGACGTTGTTCAAAGCAGCCACATCATTAATGGTGAGCTGCTGAATAGTGTTTGTGATGTTACTGATCTCATCCGTAGTACCATGGTGTAGGCTAGTTATATTCTGGAAAAAGACGAATCAAATTGAATATAAACATAGTAGATCCGAGTAATGCTCAATATCAATTTTATTGGACTTATAAGTATAACGTGAAATTACCTGAGTGTTCTGAGTATAGTTGCTATTCTGAACGGTATTGATCCTTTTCGGGGAATTCAATATATCGTTGTTTCTGTTATGGACGGCCTGCAGCGGACCATCCGCCGGTTTTAGGCGCATAGTTTAGCTTTGCTGAAAAAAAGAAACTAAAATTAAAATATTTTTTGATGGATGGATTAAGTATCCATTAACAAACAGCCATTTCGATTTTCATAACCTAAGGAGGCAAAATAATAAAACATGTATACAAATCGGTTTTTAATCACCGATTATATAAAAACGAGAGCCGCTGACCGGGATTGAATTAATCGGGGCCCAATAATATCCGTATGGATTCGCGATCTAGGTCAGTTCGGGATGACAGGATCAAAATTAATAATAGAGCTATTGTCTCGTCTCGCGCTCTGTCACGGGGTTATTGACTCAAGTACGGAAGCTATACGTCCACCTAATAAACTATTTATGGAGCTAATTGAACTCCGGAATCGATAAATGTTGGCAAATACCCGAGAAAATTTACCTTTCAAATTTGTAAAGAATATTAATTATTAGACTCTAGTTTTATGCATATTTTCTGCTTTTCGTCTACTTTATAATATCATTGCAATGGTTATTATGGTAATAATGTAATTTAATGGGAATTGTAACTATCTTTATAAAATTAGAATATGCACTTAGTTGGTATGAGTATGCGCACTTTCTGTCATTTCCATTCGAACGGACTTAATGGCGAATCATTTTTCTTAACAGTGTTTAAATTGGCGTTATTTGTTCCGATAAGGCAAATGACCGAATCGCATGCACGAAACGGTTTACAATATAATAGACAGGCCATTAAAAACGACAATGAGTAATGGTTTTGGCGCTTTTTGGATCAATTCGACCTCTCATTGTAATAGAAGTTGCTCTAGAATCGAGAACATGTTATTATTTGTCTGATGATCCCATAAATATTCGGCTACATCATTTAATTTTTGTTCATTTGCTAGCCTTTTATATAAATTAAATGTAAGATTACAAAACGAAATAATGAAGATAATTCGTTTTCCTATTTCCACGGATTCTCGCACGTACACTGGAAGTTACAAAACAAATAATAAAATTAGAAAACTAAAAACGCCGACACAAACCACTTTTAAAATAATTATGCTGCACCTCCGTTACCGAGCAAATTAAATTAAGTAATTACAAAGTTGTATTTCACTGAATTTTACGGGATTTTCTTGCGGGTTTCCTCGTGAATTTCACTCAAATGAGTTTACAATCCATATTTTCACGGACCGGCAAATATCCTGAATTGCCGGATTTCCTATTCTTCCTACAATCGGACAATATTTTTCGAAAACACTTCGTTTGATCTAATTTTTTTTTATTATTTGCAAGTTGTGGATTACGTTCAAGGGAAAATTTAAAAAATTTCATTTACCTGTTTAGTGCATACTGTCAGTTTCCTTGAACAGCCTCCGTAATTTCAAAACAATACGATAACAGGAATCGTGGCAACAACGCGGCCGCACCAAACTCTATTTAGACAAAAGGCAGGAAGTTTATTTTACTCAGTTCGCGCGTAGGATTGAAATAGTTTAATGCAGAAGTCGAAAAACATATGGCTTCTATTAACAAGGGACTCGATTCTGATAAGCTGTTAAACACGTTATTTAGATAAAAGCTCATTTGTTTGGGCGCTCTCAATTGCTAGAACCTCCCACAGTAATATGATAAGTAGGGGAAAGTGGGGAGCTTTCGGCCACAAAACATTAATTTTGTATATAAAGGTTTGAAAAGTGTGTTATAAATTTAAAAATATTGACCTTCCAATATTAAGAGGTTATATGTTGTCTGGATTACACAGAGAACTGGTTTTGGCATAATTATCAATACTGCAACAAGTACAAACATCAGAATTACAAAGTACAAATGTGTATGTCGTTTTCGTCACCTATCTGGTATTTCATTTTTAAATTAAACTAAGTAATTAGTTTTTTTTAACTCCAGATTTTTAATGTTATTTGTATAAAAAATGGAAGAGAATGCCAGCTGTAACATAATGATTAATATTTGGATGGATACAATTCTGACAAAGGCTTATAGCTTAATCCGGCATTATTTAAAAATAAATGCTGTTAAGTAGTTATTTTAAACATTTCATTAAAAAATAATGTTTTAGTGCCTTGTTTGTAAAAAAATATATATAATTTTAAGACATGTGTTGTAACATAACCTTTGATTTTAATGAAGTTTCCGATTTTTAAGAAGGTGAATATTATAACATAAACCCTTTTTAGTAAATTATGAATGATGTAACGTATAGAATCGTAATTTAATTAGATAGGTGGACCGGTATCTAATATTTTGATATATATATTTTTTTTGGTTCATACAATAAGAAAAATGTTAATAATTATTTTCTTCAAAATCTGAGGAAAAATTATCGAAATACCTTGTCCCTTACCTAACTCTTTTACCTCAGACTCCGATTTGGTATTTCATAAAGCAAAATTCGTAAAGAGACTTTCTTGTCTTATGCGCTTCGGTAATATATATATTTTTAGGTTAGTGATGGCTTTAAGGTCATACGTAATAATCCCCTCTGCCTTTTGACTAATTTCTTTAGATCTATAATCCAAAACACGATCACGAGCGATCAATATCATGGATATCTATGATAGACCGTTGGACTGCAAAGTCTCCGCCTAACGCTCAGAGCTCTGTTCGAACTGTTTCTCCATCACGGCAGCCCTTGACCAATATCACCTTCTCGCTCGGTATCGTTGCATCGAAATCACTTTACCATCTTTTGCTGACGTGCGGAGCATCTGAGAAAGCCCATAAGATAGAGTGATTGACTGTAAGTTTAGTGCGCCAGTGGTTATAGTTTAAATTTGATCCAATGTATTGAAATTAATTTTTAAATGATTATTGAGGAAAGATAGGCGTATGTGTAGGTGGTATTAATTATGTTTTCAAAAATCACGTGGAATGAAACGTATCGTAAATTCTCTCACACTCTGATAATGATAAGCCTCTGAACACTAGGTATAAGGAAGTTCCTAGTTCTAACGAATATAAAATACGTGTTCTTCAGACTGTCGTGTTCTGAAATTAATTTAAGAAAGAGTTCATAGAACAATTGAATCTGGAAGGTAAACAAGTGCACATGGAGAGCTTACAAATAATCCTGTTTACAGTTTTGCAGATGACAGTACCCTTGTCTCCCACTTTAGATCAGAAAAACCCTTACCAGCGACTGAGACTCATCACCGCAGACAGGAGCAGATTACAGCAATTAATCAAGACCTGGAGAAAGTTCAAACTTGGGGCGACCGAAATTTGGTCCAGTTCAATGCAGCAAAGACCCAAGCAGCCACGTTTACCAAGAGGGCCAATACAGCGGGCCCTGACATCATTATGGCAAGGTCGACTATTCCTTCATCCCCGTCAATCGGACTGCTGGGTATCTCGGTCAACAGCAATATGTCCTGGCATGACCACGTTGCTAACATCGCAAAATCAGCCTCCCAGAAGCTTGGTGCGCTATTTCGCAACAAAAAACTCTATACACCGCAGCAGTTGCTCTTGCTCTACACAGCGCAAATAAGACCGTGCTTAGAATATTGCTCACATATCTGAGGTGCCGCACCAAAGCACACCCTAAAGCTACTGGATTCCATTCAGAAGAGAGCTGTGCGTCTCGTCGGCGACCCGGAGTTGACCCGGAATCTAGATAGTCTGGAACACCGCAGACATGTAGCCGACATATCTCTGTTTTACAGATACTTTCACGGCAGATGTTCCCAGGATTTGGTCCGCCTCATCCCGCCCCTGGCAGCTCCTGTCAGACAGTCACGACAGACGGCAAGAGCGCACCAGTTCGTCGTACAACTGGAAACACCTAGAATATCGCTTTACAAGAACTCCTTTGTCTGGCGCACTGCATCACTGTGGAACTCACTCCCAGGACATCTGTTTCCCACTAATTACAACTTACAAATATTCAAGAGCCGTGTCAATCAACATCTTCGCACACACACCGCTCGTCGAGCGCCATAGGGTCTCCCTTTAGTGTGTGTGCCACTGCCATAAAAAAAAAAAAAAAAAAAAATTATCCCGATCTTAGACAAATAAATATAGGGAGATAGGCATGTAATGTTAGAAAACAGAGTACATTTTCGTCCGAAAAAAACTAGTTCCTGCCAAGAAAATTAAGACAAAAAAAAAGATTGTTCCTGCAAAATAGTATATTATGCAATGAGAATTTAATGATGGCTATTAAGGCACGAGAATGAGAGTTACGATACGAGCCATAGGCGTGTGTCGTAACGAATGCGAGGTTCTTAATAGCCATTAAATGTGAGTTGCATACACTATTTTTTTTTACCACGAGGCACAATAATGACAAATAACTTTTAATTTTTAAAATTAACTTAGAAAATTGTCTATGAACTGCCAAAATTGATAAATTTCAAATCTGTCATGATTATGACTGTCTTTGATATTGACCGAAAATCACTGTGATGTTGAATTTTGATTGGTTATAATCCAGTTTAATCATGAAATGTGAAAATTAAAAATTAAAAATTCAAAATATTTGTTCAAAACAATACAATTCTTAATATGTACCAAGGCAGATAATAAAGAATAAAATAAATATAGGAATCAGCTTAAGTCTAAGACTTGTGTTATTTCACATGACAGAAATATTAAAAAAAATCACTTAACATAACATGGGTAATTAATATTTGTTTTGTTAGTGAGTAAACGTGTAACAAACGACCTAGACTTACTTTCTATCAACAATTTTATTTTTTTTCCTAAACAACAAGTGTTCGCTATTTATATTTTTCATGTCAATTGGTAAAATATTATACATTTTCAGTGCCAGGTAATAATAGCTACGTTGCGTACTTGTTTTAGCAGGTCTGGGAACGAGAATTTGTGCCACGTTATTTCGCGTTTTTCTGTTGTTTTTAGCTTTATCTTTTTTAGAAATACGTTGTTTTTAAGAACTGCAAAACAAAAAAGTTGCCTAACATCAAAGAGTCTACACTCGTCAAAAAGTAGGTTAGTGGGATATAGATAATTTTTATCATACATTATTTTTATAACATATTTTTGAGTCTTGTCAAGTTGGTCAAGATGATTGCTATTAGCCCCTCCCCATACGGCAATGCCATAGGTAATATGGCTTTGAATAAGAGCAAAATATAGAGTTCTAAGTTTTGCCGCAGTAAAAATTTCCCTAAACTTTTTGAATTTCCTTGATAGCTAACGTACCTTCCCTGTGACATAAGTAATATGGACATCCCAGCGCAAGTGTGAATCAAGATACACTCCCAAATATTTAATTTTATTAACCCCCTGTATTCGAATACCCCTACAATCACATTCCGTGTTAAGTGTACTCAACTTGTAGACGAACCAACTCGAATCTCAGAGAGGGGCGAATTCGCCGCCCTCCTGGATCTTTTTCTGACCACCCATCCTGGCCAGTACAAGGTTACAGTTGGTCCGCCATTAGGTACTTCCGACCACAAACTTATTACAACGGTTTGTGAATTGCCACCCACAGAGAAGGATCCATCATTGCCTCGCAAAATCTGGCATTACAATTCTGCAAACTGGGACGATCTAAGACAGTTCTACCTAGATTTTCCTTGGCTCGACGTCTGCTTTGTCACTGACGACCCGTCAGACTGCTGCGAAGAGATCATGCAAGTAATCGCCTCAGGAATGGAAGCATACATCCCAAATTCCATCAAGTTACCATCAAAAGGAAAGCCCTGGTTCGACAAAAGATGCGAAAGAGCTGTAGGAAGGAAACAGCAAGCCTATGAGTACTGGCAGCAAAATCAGACCGCTGAAAATTGCAATTATTTTATCAAGGCGAGAAACGAGTGCAAGCGTGTGATCGAAGAAACTAAGGACAAACACAATCAAAGGATCAGGAATAAACTTTTGCAATGCCCCAGTGGTTCCAGAAATTTCTGGTTGGTAGCAAAGGCAGTAAGTAACAACTTTACAAAAATGTCTCTCCCGCCTTTGACGGACGAACGTGGCATCACGGCGACTACAGCCAAGGAAAAAGCAAACATGCTCGACAAAATGTTTTCATCGCACTCTACCTTAGACGTGCCCCAAGGCAAGACTCTCCCCACCATACCGAACATCAACACTACCATGGCAGAAGTCAAGTTTTCTCACCGTGATATTCGCACAATCCTTGAAGAACTAGATACGCAAAAGGCATCAGGACCGGACGGAATACCTGCCATCGCGCTAAAGAATTGCGCCAACGAACTAACACCCGTTTTTTCCAGGCTTTTTTCTCTTTCGTACAGAAAAGGGATTTACCCATCCTCTTGGAAAGTCGCACGAGTGCAACCTGTTCCAAAAAAAGGCAAGAAAACCACGCCTTCAAACTATCGCCCAATTGCCTTGATTCCAATAATCTCCAAAGTCATGGAACGTGTAGTCAATCAGCAACTACTCAAATACCTCGAGAACAACAGAATAATCAGCGATAATCAATACGGCTTTCACAAAGAGAGATCAACAGGAGATATTTTGGCCTATGTCACTCATATATGGAGTAAGGCAATTGAAGACTACGGAGAGTCTCGAGCGATTGCGTTGGATATTTCAAAGGCATTCGACAGAGTTTGGCATGACGGACTGCTCAACAAGGTGCCGTCCTTGGGACTGCCCGCCTCTCTCTGCAGCTGGCTGGAGAGTTTCCTTAAGAACCGATCCCTACACGTTGCAGTCGATGGACACATTCACCATCAACGCGGGCGTGCCTCAGGGCGCAATACTTTCACCAACTTTGTTCCTCATCTATATTAATGACCTGCTGATCGGAACGAATAATCCTGTTTACAGTTTTGCAGATGACAGTACCCTCGCACTTTAGATCATAAAAACCCTTACCAGCGACTGAGACTCATCACCGCAGACAGGAGCAGATTACAACAATTAATCAAGACCTGGAGAAAGTTCAAATTTGGGGCGACAGAAATTTGGTCCAGTTCAATGCAGCAAAGACCCAAGCAGCAACGTTTACTAAGAGAGTCAATACAGCGGGCCCTGACATCATTCATCGGGCTGCTGGGTGTCTCGGTCAACAGCAATATGTCATGGCATGCCCATGTTACTAATATCGCAAAATCAGCCTCCCAGAAGCTTGGTGCGCTATTTCACAACAAAAAACTCTATACACCGCAGCAGTTGCTCTTGCTGTACAAAGCGCAAATAAGACCGTGCTTAGAACATTGCTCACATATCTGGGGTGCCGCACCAAAGCATACCCTAAAGCTGCTGGATTCCATTCAGAAGAGGGCTGTGCGTCTTGTCGGGAATTCGGAGTTGCCCGGAATCTGGATAGTCTGGAACATCGCAGACATGTGGCCGATATGTCTCTATTTTACAGATACTTTCACGGCAGATGTTCCCAGGATTTGGCCCGCATCATCCCGTCCCTGGCAACTCCTATCAGACAGTCCCGACAGACCGCAGGAGCGCACTAGTTCGTCGTACAACTAGAAACACCTAGAACATCGCTTTACCAGAACTCCTTTGTCTGGCGCACTGCATCACTGTAGAACTCACTTCCAGGACATTTGTTTCCCACTAATTACAACCTACAAATATTTAAAAACCGTGTCAATCAACATCTTCGCACACACCGTCCGTCGAGTGCCATAGGATCTGTACCTCATTTTCGTTTTTGCAGCTTTCCAAGTATGTGTTTAAACCTATTAAAAATTGGTTGGTGGTAATCTGTAAGGTCCAGTGGCAAGTATATTCTTGTTCCCATGCCTTACTTTAAGTTCGATTGCTTGGATAGTGCCTATACTCACAATTTTGTAGTTGTAGCGATAAATATCTCTTACATAAATTACGGTTCCATCATTTTGATTAATTTTACTTTCGTTATATACCATGTTAAATCCCCTTACTTGAAAGAATTCTGGATTATCTAAATTTCTGGTTGCAGCTAGGATCATGCAGTCAAATTCTGTAGAGAATTGATGCAGTAAAAGTAATAATTCATCATAATGTTTGTTTAAACTACAGAGATTCATATGAACCATTATAAAATCTTTTTTTTTTCATGTTTTATTAGGCGATTACAAATATCGGGATTAGCAGCTGATAAAGTTTCAATTTTTATTTCTTTAAAATTCTGAATATAAGGATTCAGTTTATCGTTAGTTATGGTTTCGAAAGACAACAGTTGAATTAAGCCTAACAAATCTAAAAATATTACTTAAAAAAAGAAAAATAAATTATTTTAACTTGTATATAAGGACGAGAAAGGCAACAAATTGTGTAAATAACGACGACAAAAAAAAAAAAATTACATTACTCCAAATACACTGCGATAGTGTTAAATTCCTAAATTAAAAAACTTGTCTATCTAATATTGAAATAACAGATAATTTAAAGTTAATTTAAAGGAAAAATTCTTGTTTATATGGGTACCAACTAATAACTCTATATTATTTCTGTGTAGACTTTCCAGAGTTGCTCGAAGTTGAATTTGTCCTTCCTGAAGTTTGTCTAGTTAATTTTCTTCCAGCTGTTGGAGTTTGTTGTTTTTCCCTGGTCTTTATTTTTTCTGGATGTTTAGTCGGTGTTGTTTGGGTCGGTGATGGCACTTTGGCTGGTGATGGCACTTTGTTACTCAAAGATGGGTTAGGGCTTGTTTTTTTTTTGAGGAGTAGGTGTCGCTGGAGCACTATTGTTACGGAAAAGCTGTCATTTACAACAAGTTTATTTTTGACAATTTTTTTCTGTAAACTCCTTGCTTCTGGTTATTTTGCAGTAATTGTAGAGAATTTATTGATCTTGTTGTTGTATAGTAAGATCATTCGCAATGCTGATTTGAGATCCCTTTAGCCTACCAAGGTTTTTTAAAATCTCCTGTTTCTTTATATATCTTACAAATCTAACAATAACAGGTCTGGTGTTTTCTATATGTTTTCTACCTACTCTATGCAAATTTTCTATATCAGAAGGCTGAATATTAACTCTCTAGCAATATCAGAAAACACTGTCAAAATTCGTTTTTCCAGTCGGTCTTCCCCTTTCCTCCTTTAGTCCAAAAATTATTACTTGCTGCTTCTTCTCTGATTCTTCCAGGTGGCTAATTTTCGTTCGTAGTTTCTGGCTATCGTTTTCTAATTCTCAGACTTTAGCATCTAGTTCTTCGATTTTTTCTCTGTATCTACTGACTTCTGCTTTAATAGATTGCACGTCACTTGTATATTCTGGTTCTGCTGTTTGACTTCGATTAGAAGATCATATATTTGCTGGTTAGTTACGGTGAGCATCTCGCTACATTAATTCCGGGCAGTTTGGGTTAGTTGATGACCTGGAGGATATGGCGAGAAAGCTGGTGGAGGAGTACGAAAGATGGGGTTTGGAGATTAACATTGAGAAGATCCAAAATATGACGATAGGAGGATATAAGGTTGGAAGATGGACGAGAGACGATAATATCCTGGAACCTCGAGCTGTAGGGTCCTTATCAGTGTTTTTTGCAGAGCCTATTGTTCGGTGCTCGCTCGGTGCACCAATTTGGTATGATGATATTTAACGAGTCCCACAATTTATTTTAAATGTTTCTAGTGTTTAGGTAATTAAAGATGTAAACATTTACAGTTTTTGTGTAGTTGTACTATTAACTGGTCTTCTATGGATAAGTTGCACTAGACTTTTACTATTAATTTGCACAGTACTTTGTAATAATTATCTATTTTATGCAGAGCGGAATAAAACAATGTGTACTATTCACTAAGCATACTATCAGTATCATAATGAGGTTAATATAGTATAATTAAGTATGGGAGTAGAAAAATTAATTAAGATTCTTTATATTATTTTAAGCTATGCTATGTATCATTTACGGTAGTTGCCGCGTTTTATCATACGTAAATACTAAGAGCAGTTCTCTAACATCCTTTCTTCTAAGTTAAGATGGCAGTGGAACGGCGCTCGTTTCTATGGAAACGAGATTAATTCTTGGGAAACGACCATCGTTTCTATGGAAACGGTAGGAAGGACAGCTGCGAATTGGACTATTTTTTTATATTGTAATTAGGTAAGTTTAAATATGTGTTTCCTTTAGATTAGCTTTTAATTGTGGTAATTCAAGGTGGCGCGGAATCACGATGGTTAGGAAATTTTTAGCGAAAAAATCAATTCAAAGAGAAATTTAAATGTATTTTCCAAGTGATGACACTTAAAAAATAAAAATAATCAAAAAAGCTATTTGTTGCATCTGAGTAAATTATTCAGCTTATGAATGCAGATGTATAAAATATGATAATTTAGAAACAGAAAACTACTAAAATTGTTCCAAATGGCAAAGTAGAAAGTCTGCATTCAGATTTTAAACCCTGCATTCAGAGAAAGAAAGTCTAAATTTAAACATAAACTAAGAATTTAGATTAGAGTTATAGATCAGTCCACGTTCAAAAGTTAGCCTGGCGCATATGGAGAACGACGTTGCTAAGTTAACGTATTACTTAATTTTAGCCATTCTTCTGCAGGCAGTTAAATAAACGCATAATTTCTTAAGCGGGAACTTAAACCTCTTGTGGGACAGAATAGCGCAGTGTATGGGATAGGTTAGCTGGAAATTGGAAATAAGGGAAAATTCACTCTAAGTTCCAATGATTTTAACCAAAAAATAGTTTTCAGTGAAGGACTTAACAAATTATAAAATTAAAATTACACTTTTATGTGCCATTTTAAATAAAAATAATAACTTTTTAAAAAGTAACCCGATAGGCCACACAAGCAAATTTAGTGGGACGAAGGTCGTATAGGACCAAGGCGTCGCGGCGGCCACGACGATCCCTTTTTATTATGCCCAAATTGCTATCTACGACCACCGAAATCGCGTCTCCCGAATTTTCATGAATTTTCTCCGAAGCCGAGAAAATTATTTCACGAAAACGTTAAGAACGAACGCCTTATGTTTTACTCGAAGGTAAAAAAGGCGAAAATAACTTTTCCCGTGTAATAAAATTATTACCTTCATTAATGGAAAAATGCCAATCGCCATATCTTACTATAATAAAAACAGAACGAGAATGGTTTAGTAATTTCAAACTCTTGAATCATCCTGCATAATGTCACAATAGAATTTAAAATTATAATCCTCTATTTTTTTTATGGAATATTTCAATTCTACGGAAAATTTACACACACTCTGCCCTAATTTGGATAGTTCTTAAATTATATAGACATTTCAAATTCAAAGTATTAATTAGGTACTTACATCAATTTAAAATTGATTATGACTTATGAATGACAGTTGACATTATTGATAGATGCCACTGAGTGAATTGAATGCATCAATTTTAGGTTCAGTTTGTTCTTAGAGCGTGGCTCAAATCCAGTTCCAGTAATTATGTACTTTGAGTGGATAGAAATACTATGGTTTGTAAAATAAGCTTAATATATTTAACTTTAAGAGCACTTTAACAAAAACCTAATTTGACAAAAAAAATCTCAAGCGAAAACAGGTTAAGTGAATTAATCCACTTTTTAATAATCGAAAAACATTTGGATTCGAAGCGCGAAACGAAAAAAAAAAAGTTAAAAGCATTTCGCTTATTCACTTAACAAATTACGTCGCCACTAAGAGGATCCCTGAAAGCATTTTCTCCCTGTAAAACGTATTTTTTCAAAAAAAAAAGTGATAAATGTGTTTACTCTTTCTTGTTCTTGCGGGTGACAAAAATTGCGCGGAATGTTTTTGGGGCTGCGGCGTGAAAGTGTTTGATGGAACTGTCGGTCGAAAATACACGTGAGAAATATGCCTACAGAAATAATAGGTTAGTTGTTGTTGTTGTTGTTCGTTTCACTGTATCACTGTGGGCTTCGCATGTAGCATTTACCCAAATCGAGTGAGAGGCAAGAGGGATAGACCGGTTCAGTGACCGCCCCTTCTGCAACAATTTCTTTCTTTTCAGCTGACTTTTCAAACTTGTCTTAAAGTCTCCAAAAATAATTCCGATTCCCAATATTATTATTCAATCCACTTTATACTTATAGATGTTTTTGCTGAGAGGACAGTTAGTTAAGACAGTCAGCACAACAGAGGTTAACACTCTTCTCGGTCCCGGACAACCGGAGGAGCATTACACACACCGGAAGATTGTCTAGGATGAAGAACCCATAGGGCTAAAAGAAAGGATTCTAATTAGATTGTTTCACTCAATTTTAATATTATTAATTAAATTTATTTAAACTCCTACATTATAACGTTATTCATGATACTTAAAAGCTATTATTACGATATCTTTATAGTTTGATTCTATTGTGAATTAGATATTTATTACTTAGAATCATTATTGAGTACATTAATGTTTCATAATAAAAATCTGACTGAAATGGGGATAGGCACGTTGACTTTAATCAGTTTTCTGGACTAGTCCTTGTCCATTATGGGGCCCACGAATAATATATGTAAACGGTGTGTTACATTCACAATCTGGGGATTCCATTAACCCCAATCTAAAAAGGTGATCAGGAGTAAGACAATGACCTGATCTCATGCAAATAATAGTTGTTATGTGTCTTCTATCTACTATGGTGTAAATTGGATCGAACTCACCCTGAATAGAGGCATATCATATCCATTTTTCCCTTGTAGATTGTTTCCATCATGCCTTCCACTCACTTCGAGTTTTCCTTTTTGTTAAAGGATATAGCTCCAAACTTAATTTTTAGAGGTACATTCAGAATTCTACCCACGGTTGCAAATTTATCAGCCATTCTATTAACATGAATATTCGAATGGCCCGGTATCCAGGCCAATATAACCCTAGAATACTAGCACTTTTTTTAGAACACCTCCAAGTCTCATTGCTGCACTTGTTAAGCTAGATTTGTCACCCCGATATATGTTAAACTACGATAAACCAAGTTCATTGTCATGTATTCCATCACATAATGATGTTTCAGTAAACATCAATATGTCGTAGTCACGATCAATAGTTGTTGCAACCGATAGTTCATGAAGTTTTGTTCTCAGCTCTCTTACATTCCTGTATTGGCGTCTAGGTGACTAAAATCCTTATTTATTGAATTAGGATCCTTTGTATTAATGGAACGTGCTTCAAAATCCCCAGCATGAGTTGCAGACATTTGATGTTCCCGCCTTTTAAAATTAAACCTTCTAAAGATAATATTATTTGGCCAAAACTCAGATGTGTTCATTGCTTCATAATATTTAGAAGCAATACCCACTTTATGGGAATTTGTCTTGCCTACAGTTACCAGCTGTTCAACAACAAGTAGATCCTCACTTTGCTCATTTAATGATAAGTGTGATACTATATAATTCGTTATCACCTTAGTACTTACGGTTTTTGAGACATTTCCTATATAAAACCATATTTTCCTTGTATTTTCCGCTATGAAGTCTTGGCCCTGACTGACCTGGAAAAAGCTCCTATTAATAAGATTTCGTGAATTTTTATACTTATTTATGACTGGTTGAAAACCGTCATTATCGGCATTATACATCGCATTATTCACGGCATCCTCCACCATACTCAAGGAAATAATAGGTACATTTGAATTTGACGTTGAACTACTGCGAGGGTCACGGACTTCTTGGTCACGAATTTGATCCAGAATTCCATTACGTGAGTTCATTTGATTCTTCGGTGCAATCGAACTAGTGTCACTTTGTAAAATCTGTGAATACAGCATTGGCAACACAGTGGGATTCGGGCGAGCGGTGTTCGTTTCAACGACTGCTCCGTTTTGAGTTGCTGCAGCTACTCCTGATTTCAGTACGGCTTCTAAAGTGGAGATTCTTTTTAAGCAGTGAGGTCAAAGTCTATTATTTTCTTTTAAAATTAGGTTTTTGTCGCCCATTTCTTCTACTAAACGGTTTAGTAGTTGTACCTCTTGCTTTAGCTTATCATTTTCGTACTTTACTTCAACTAATTCGGCATTGTTTACATCATCTTTGTTTACCTTTTTTCCACAACATTGAACATGGACTCCATTTAAAAACTTGATATTCTTCCGTTCAGCGCAGCTTCCGTGGTAAAGACTATAGCAGTTTATGCAAAGGAAGGTTTTACACACTTTTTTCGCACAACCCTTATATCTTTTGGCATCATTAAAACCATTATAACGCTTTCGGACTCTGGCGGAGCATCATCCTCGGATGCTATCTTGGAGAGTATTGGGCTGCATCTACCTGCCACCTAGGTCTGATGTAAATTTGTTTATTGATGTATTCAATTGAATTAATTTTTAATTTGTATCTTAAATATAACATAGCGCTATTGGTCGACTCTAATTTACTGCAGGTTAAATGGGTTAATAATGTATTTGATCTAACCATTGAGTGTGCAGAAAATTCTCCAGCTAATGAATTGATAGAGTGTTTAAATTATTACAATTTGAGTTAACTGAATAATATCAAGAATAGCAGGAATGTTCTGCTTGACTTGGTGTTTTCAAATTTGGACATTGTTGGGATTGACGAGGCCACTGATATGATTTTGAGCAATAGTATTCACCCAATACCTCCTTGTTGTAGGAGGTATTGATTCACCACACAGCTATCTCTATAAGAATCAGCCATGATATAGAAGGCAATCGTTCGAAATATGAGGAATGCTTTTTTGATTTCAAAAATGGCAATTACATTTCATTGAATGATTATTTGGCCAGTGTTAATTGGCATTTAACGAGTGATTTGACTCTTGACCGTGCAGTTCTGTGGTTTTATGAGATATTATGGGAGGGGATATCTTTATATGTTCCAGTAAAGAACTTCGGAACATCTAATTTTCCTGTGAGGTTTGACACTCAACTGTGTAATTTGATTACTGAAAAAAAGAAATTTCACAAAAAATTTAAAGAAACTGGAGATAATTTGGACTATTTGTTGTTCTCGGAGGCAAGGGATCTGAGAAATAATTTGTATAGGATGTATCTCCTGAAAACTGAAAATGAAATTATTGAGAAACCCAGATCATTTTGGTCATATTTTCAACAATCTTAAAAACAACTTCGTTCTTCCCAGTAACATGAGTTATAACGCCTATAGTAATCAAGAGACTGTAGACTTGTTTGCAGACTCCTTTTCTAGTGTTTACTCAAACCATACTATTGGTCACATTCCGGAATACACATTTTCCAACACCGCTGATGTTTCCGCATACTCCATTGCTTGTACTGAAATTATAGAATAAGTGCAAAACTCACCTAATAAGTTATCATGTGGGCCGGCAGGAATTCCCCTGTTTTTTACGCCCTTAGCAACTCTCTTCAATTATTCATTGTCAGCAGGTTCTTACTCGGAGTTGTAGAAGTTCAGCTTTCTAAAACCTACATTCAAGAGTGGGCCAAGAGAGGGGGTTACAAATTACAGGGCAGCTTGCACACAGTCTGAAATTCGTAAACTGCTTGACTGTCTTGTTACTAAAAAAATTGTAGGTACCTTTTGAATCTAGAACAACATTTAGGATGATGGACAGGTCAACTTCAACAAATTTGGTTTTGTGTCAAAACTTTATTTTGAACAGCGTGGAAAAAGGTCTCCAGGTTGATTCGGTATACCAAGACTTCTCTAAAGCATTCGACAGGTTTGACCACCGATTGCTCATTGAGAAACTTAGGTGTTTGGGAGTGGGAGACCCAATTCTGAGTTGGTTAGCCGACTTTCTTGTTGGAAGGACTCAAGCAGTCAAATATAGCGGTGTTATGTCTCGTGTTTATGATGTTCCTTCTGGTGTGCCCCAAGGGTCACACTGTGGGCCAGTCATTTTCATTCAATTTATATCTGATGTAGGCAGCGCTATTAGCCACAGCTCATTTTTATCTTTTGCAGATGACCTTAAAATTTATCGTCAGGTCTCATCTCTAGAGGACGTAAAACTATTGCAAAACGATATTGTCACGACTAACAACCATCCGAACGTTTTTGTGCTACCCTATAGAACTAGCCGCCCCGCCGTGCCCCTCGCTTCTCTGACTGTATGAATCATCGCCCGGCTCGACGCGAAGTTTCGGGTAGCTGGAATTATCTCGATGGCTTCGTCGAGATCATATAGAGTGGCCTCGGAATACTTCCCGAATATTCGTGATCGATTTGAGATTATATATAAGCAGACCTAAGTCGGTTAGTTAGTTCAGTTCAGTTAATCATTGAGTGTTGAATAGATATTAGTGGTAAAGTTATAAGAGTAGTATAGAGTGTTGAATTGTATACAGTGGTAGTGAATAAAGAGAGTTGAAAATAGCGAAGTTGTAATTCTGTTAAGAACCCACGGGAAAAACGTAACAATATTGATTCTTTTAATGAATGGGGTGTGGCTCGAATAAAATGGACCTCAATATCGCTAAATGTTTCTTTTTAGATTAACTGAACCGGTGAGATTTCCTTACAAAATTAATAGTGCACCAATCTAGGAAGTGGAAAGTGTTCGGGATTTGGAAGTGGAGTTTGACTTAAGAAGATTGTGTCAAAGGCTGTCAGGTTTCTGGGCTTTATAATATGTAGGTCCTCAACTGATATGTCTGTGTATACGTTAAGGACATTGTATTGTGCAATGGGTCGACCTATGCTGGAGTTTGTCTGGTCACCCCAGTATGCTGTTCACATTGTAGCTCTTGAAAGGGTCCAAAATAGATTTCTGAGATAGATTGGACTTGTTCGTGATGAGTATACTTATGACGAGATGAGGGCTTCCTTGAATGTATATAAAATGCAGAGCAGGCGACTTCAACCGGATCTTTACAAACTCTTAAAAGGGTCAATTGATTGCCCTGACCTTTTGAGTCTCATTTCATTAAGAGCGGGCGAAAGGAGAACGAGAGGTTCTAAGTTGTTTAGTGTGTCATACCAATTATGGTATGAATGAGTCAATCTCAAGGATGCTCAGGTTTGCAAACTCAAGATTTCGAAATATTGACCGTTTTGATTGCCCTTTTAGTGCTACCTTTAAAAAGAGACTGATACCTTTACTTGGCTAGGACAGCTATTAAATAAAAAAAAATATGTTTTTTGGAATTCATCAATTGTAATGCGTATTCATATATAATAGGTCTTGAGTGTTATTTATAATTTTATTATGTTTGTTATACAGATAAATTGTGACAATTGGCCTTGCGGTAAATAAATAAATAAATAAACACTTTGAGCTAGTATTTTATAACAAGAAAAAGATAGAGAGTAAGTGTGGGTAGGTACCTAACCAATTTTAATCAGAGAGTTTTGATAAAAATACTTCATATTTGCTGATTGGATCGTTGTCAATGAATGCCATACAATTTGTAGCCTCCAATCGTATATTTTCATGCAAATATTTATTTTGATAACAAACTAAGTTCCACTATTATCAAGCCATATTTGCTCTAAACTCCCTGAATATTTAAAAAAATG
>MU182465.1:191866-207348 GCA_016904865.1 Pissodes strobi | reverse complement strand
TTATCAAGCCATATTTGCTCTAAACTCCCTGAATATTTAAAAAAATGTTGATAGGGAAATGCGTGTCGGGTTACGAAATTATTTGCAGTAATTTGTTGCCAAACGACAAGTTATTTGCCCCCCTTGTAATAAACGATCGTGCGTTAGTACGACGAGCGTAAGGTATTTAATTAATGACAAAACAATAATTAATTTACCTTTCTTGTGAGAGGCAAACGAAACTTCAGCCAACTATTTAGCCAATTTCGGGGGCACGTAGCGTTTGAATTATCGTTCTTTCGTAGGGCGATCATTTATTTTCCGTTATGTAAATTATTACTTGTTGTAGTACAGGCTAAGCACGAGAAAGGGCAAAATATTGGTAATCTTCATCCTATGTCAATTGCAAGAGATCTAAGAGAGGCAGGAGTTTCTCATCAGAAAGAGCCTCTAAGAAAAAGTAAAAACAGAGTCATAGTCGAATTTAGTCTAGGGCAGGCAGCTTGAAAATGAATATTCTCTCGTAAAGAAAGGGTATATGAAATGTACATACCGGATGTAAATGTATCTTGTAAGGGTATGATGAGGGATGTTTGCAAATTTTTTTCAGAAGAAGAAATTCAAAAGTTTTCTAGCAGCGTGATAGACATTATTGAGGTCAAAAGGTTCAATAGGTCAGTGACAGTGACAATTTGAGGGGAAATACCTCCCAAAAACTATATCAATCTATGGTCTTCGGACGGTAGTATATGCATACATAATGAGGGTTAAACAATGTCGAGGGAAAGCAAAATGTAATACCTGTGCTGGTAGTCACGAAAGTGAATGCACCTTTTCTACTAAATGCTATCACTGCAATAGTTCAAGTCATAATTCCACGGACGAGGAGTGTCCTGAATTTCTGAGGCAAAAACAAATAATTAGAGCACACATGTCTATGGCTTCTAGTTCTTTTTTCGATGCTAACTCAGCTTATCCTAAAACGACGAGGGCATCCTTTATGAATATTGAAAACTAGACAATTTAGTTCTTAACCGATAGTCCAAAATTCAAGGCCTTGCTTAGGAAACAGGATGTATTGGGTAATGCTCAGTTGCCAACCTACAGTGAGACAGCAACTAAATATACACTTTCTAATAGTTAAAGAGGTAGTAACACCTGCGAGGATTAGATGGGCCATAAACCAATTCCAACCATTTAAGTCACCAGGCCTAGACGAAATACACCCCATACTTCTGCAAAAAGGTCAGGACATCTTATTACCACACCTATGTAGAATATTTAGAGGGTGTCTAGCCTGGGGCGTTGTACCTAGTCTATGGCAACAGGTAAGGGTCCTATACCTGCCGAAAGTTGGCAGAATCTTGGACCGCACACCAAAGTCATACAGACCCATAAGCCTATCTTCTTTTATGCTCAAGACCCTGGAAAGGCTAGTAGATAGGTACATCAGGGATAATACTCTACAGGCGTTCCCACTAAGTGAACGTCAATATGCTTACCAACCAGGAAAGTCGACAGACCTAGCCCTGGATGACCTAAATAGGCTTCTTTCAAGGTCCTTAGAGGACAAGGAGATTGCCGTAGCCACATTCCTGGACATAGAAGGGGCTTTCAATCACGCCTCAACAGACTCTATCATAAGCGCGTTGGAAAGGAGAGGGACTCCAACAGCACTACGCAAATGGATAGAAACTAGTCTAAAGCACAGGATAATCTCAGCCACTCTGGGAGAAACAACCACAAAGGCAGCGGTGGGAAGAGGATGCCCCCAGGGGGGAGTTCTATCTCCACTACTATGGGCCATATTAGTGGACGACTTATTACATAAACTGTCTGAAGAAGGCTTTTACTGTCTAGGATATGCAGACGACCTAACGATTGTAGTACGAGGCAGATTTGCCAGTACTCTCTCAGAGAGAAGCCAAAAAGCTCTCAAAATAGTGGAGAACTGGTGTAAAGATGAACCTCTATCAGTTAATCCAAAAAAGACGATAATCATTCCATTTACCAGAAGGCGAGCCCTTACAGGACTAAAACCACTGACGATAAATGGAGAAGAAATACCTTTTTCCAAGGAAGCAAAATATCTAGGAGTCATATTTGACCAGAGGCTTACCTGGAAACCACACATCCAAAAAGCAACTCTTAGAGCCACAGTTGCGCTAGGAAGATGTAGAAGGATGTGCGGAAAGAATTGGGGCCTAAATCCCAAAATGACACTGTGGCTATACACAGCAGTGGTAAGACCAATGCTAGCGTATGGTTCAGTAGTATGGTGGACAAGAACCATGCAGGCGGAGGCAAAAAGGCAAATAAGTCGCGTTCAAAGGCTAGCATGCCTGTGCGTCACTGGAGCCATGAGCACAACGCCCACTGCGGCTCTAGAAGTCCTACTAAACCTACCACCAATCCAAACATACATACAGGGCGAAGCACGCTCCGTCACATACAGGCTATCACAAGGCCAAAAACCGATTATAGGTAGACATAATACCAAACAAGAGAAGCTAAACAAAGAAATCAAGGCAGATGACATCCTGGGATTGCCCACGGATAGCACCATAGCTAAGTACAGCTTTGCCAAAAAGTACTCGACACATATTCCAAACAGGAATGATTGGAAAAATGGCCCCCCAATTAGGGCAAATGTGATCTGGTACACCGACGGCTCAAAAACACGGGAAGGAGTAGGAGCCGGAATATATGAACCAAGGACGAAAACAAGAATTTCGATTTCCATGGGCAAACTAGCGACAGTGTTCCAAGCGGAAATAACAGCAATAGAACAGTGTGCAAAGGAAATAAAAAGAAGATACAGTTGCAACAGAACAACAATTGCGATGTTCTCTGACAGCCAAGCGGTAATAAAAGCCGTGGAATCCAACAAAATAACATCGAAATTGGTACTGGATTGCCACAATGCTCTGAATGACATAGGAAGTCAACATAGAGTGACACTATCATGGGTACCTGGGCATGAAGGCTATCAAGGTAATGAAATTGCCGACGAAATAGCCAGAGAAGGTTCGTCTAGGCACATGATAGGACCAGAACCGTTTTGCGGGATAGCCAAACCAATCGCTAAAACAGCCATAAAGAAATGGATAGCAGAAGAATCCCGAAAATGGTGGAACAACACTTTGGGACAAAGACAGGCCAAGGAATTTATAATAGGTCCATCGGCCAAACTATCAACAGACCTGCTAAGCTACGGCAGGAAGGCTGTCAGGATAATAGTGGGTCTGCTGACGGGCCACTGCCGGCTGAAAAAGCACCTAAGCGTCATAGGTTTGGCAGAAAATAGCGAATGCAGATTCTGCCAGGAGGAGGAGGAGACGGCATCTCACGTGCTATGCCACTGTGAAGGCTTATCGAGAGTGCGCTCCCAACTGCTTGGCGTGCCTAAACCAGAAGCTAATAGCTACACGACGGAGCCACTATCAAGGTTGTGGGGTCTAATCAGAAAGACAAAACTGGATGCAGCTCTATAATATGGAGAGAGTCACAATAGATCCGTCGGGTCGCGGTGACAAGTAGGCTCAAAGGCCATCTCTCCCAATCTGTAATCTAATCTACAGTTTCTAAAAAACGTAAGTCATCGACTAACCCCCCCCCCTGCCATCCCCGGCATATAATAAAAAGAATCACTCGAATTGTTTATTTCCTTCTTCGAAGTTCCTTCAATCCAATTGATTAGAGAGAGAGCTCTCCATTATATGTACCTGATACCCAAGGTTTTTTTTTAAATGAAGTTATTGCAACTGCAAAATCTTCATCCTTAAGAGTTGACAGCCTAGATTTGATATTGTAATCTACTAAAAAGCATAAGCTACTAAACAAATATCAAACTGTCGTAAGTTTGAACTTGAACTTGGAGATTGTTATACAAACATTAAAGGCAACCTATAAACAACGCGAGCAATCAACGGGAGCGACTTTCAACCTTAAGCATGCCATGATCATCACTTTTTTTTAGTATAAATACACTACCGAACCCTCAGTTCGGCAGACTTTGATCTCACCTCCAGCTCCCAAGGTTAGCCATTTGACGACTGCCGTCTGGGTTCTATCCGCTCCTAAAGTTAGCCATACGACTGCTTTAGGCTCTAGTCCTTTCCTTCCAAACCCGGTACCGGTTAGTCATTTGACGACTGCTAGGACCAAGGGTTTCACAACTTCCATAGTAAAGTCCTGACAAGAAGTTTGTCAGAGTGTTGAGATAGACAGGTGTCTAAATAGTTAGTTAAAAAGTTTAGTGAAATCACTTAGTGCTCTTAAATAAAATCCAACTCTTAAGAAAAACTATAAATTCTAGGACAGTAAACAAAGACCTATAAACAGTACCTCAAATCGAGAAAACATGCGCACCATAGTAATCGGGTATAATAGAATCTCATTTTTTTATCGTTAACACATTTTTATTGTTATAAACTAAACGTGCTTATTTTATCATCTCTTTGTAACGCGGTCTCAGTCTACCTCAGTTACCTCCCGGCACGCTAAACAAGGCGTGTCCTCACGAGTAGAACATCCAGTGGTAGATTAAAGGAACTAGGAAGCATTGAGACCCCGTCAATGTACTAATCGTGACGCGGCTCTTCTTTGAGAAGTTACTCTTTAAAGAAATCACGCTACCCCCTAAGCTATTCGTGACACGTGGTGGAAACTACTCGTAACAACCCCGGAAGCTACTCGTGACAATATATTGGACGATATGTTTGTCGGTTGCATTCTCACTGGCTCTACCAACATAGAGCCATTTCCTAGTTGGAGCCCCCCTAAAATCCCTTGAGCAAATTGTAGCCGTACCCCTTTGGAAACTTCTTTGGATAGATTTTGGTTTGGGGTTTTCAGGTAAAGGTGGCATATTGTTATTTTCCTGCCCCCGACTGTTAGCCACATCAGTCTTAATACCCTCTGCAACTTGTTGCTGTGTAATGGGTTGTAGTTTATGGAGAGATTGTTCATTGATAGAATCTCCCCTATTTTTATTGTATGGAGATGAGTGCAACCGAATACGAACTATCGCGTGTTCGTCCATGTCTACAAAAACATAAACTGTTGCACCCCTTATCAAAAGGCTCAGTCGCCTCTAATTGAAAAATTAATCAAGTATAATTGCGTTCGAAAGCGTAGATGTCCTTGAGAGGGGGGGGGGGACTCTAATTACCGCATACACAATCTACTGCCGTTTTACAACGATCTAAAAGTTTAATTTTAATACCTTGAAACGTTAACGGTTAACAAAGTGTTTAATATAAAAACCTACATTTGCACTAGTTTATTTTATATGAGAATCAATTATTATTACCCCTCGGTCAAGTAAAGAGCAACCATAACCTCGCCAGTTTCGCGTCGCACGCAAAACTGCTATTAACTACAACAGGAGCATAAAGATTAAATAAACACAGTTTTGCTATTTTCAGGCTTCGCCGAGAAAGTAAACAAGGACGAGATTTATTATTATGTGCTTATCAGCTCATAAATAAATAAGTCGAAACATTTCTAGTGTCGTAAATAAGAAGATTGCGTCGATTGAAAGCTTTTTCAGTTTTGGAAAATTAAAATTTTTTCAATAAATATTTACATAAGTCATTACATAGCTTGTAGTATTTACAGGTATAATCTTAATTCTAGCAATATTTCAAATAAGCACCTAGCTGAGTGCCATAATACAAAACAAATAAAAATAGGACATTCAGTTTTATACCGTAATTGCCTGTTCCACTAATACTACAACGATAATCTTCACATAACTCAAATACCAAAACACCAATACCAAGGACAAGATTCAAACATCAGACATCACATTCACTCAAGGATATTCTCAAAGTGTTTAATATGTTTAAAAATATATTCTTTACATAATACTTTAAACCTTTTTTCATGATTACAATCTCTAACATCAACAGGCAACAAGTTATATATCTTAGGACCTATATAACTTATATATTTTAACTTTAGATTATTAAAGCTCATTGGTTGACGCGAGCACGTGTAATTATAATCATGATGTACATAAACTTGCCGTTTCCTATGTCTATGAATGAAGGAGCACACAGTTAACACATAAATTGTTCTGACCTCACATATTTCTGCTGTAAAAATAAGATTCGTAGGGTACAATCTATTTTTTTTAAACATTATTTTCAAGATGCACTTCTGTATGATATTTAGTTTGTACAAACCACTTTTGCAACCCAGCCCCCCCCCGTGCGGCTCCCCACCCCCACGCCCTATCCAATTATCGATTCCACTAATGCCTTATAAACGGTTATCAGTGTTTTCCTAGTCAAAAATTCTCTTAGGTAAGTAAAACTTACGAATTAGTTTGCGAATCTTACCAGACAGATACTCAATATCAGGTTTCCATTTACCAAGTTGGTCAATAACAATGCCAAGATACTTTGTTTGGGGTATTTCTCTCAATGAATGACCATCAATGATCAATCTCCATACAATCAAATGTGGACCTGTTTACACCAGTAAGTGAAAAAACAATATAATTTGTTTTTGTTAAATTTAAAGTTAATTTATCTGTGACTAGCCAATTTTTCACTATCTTTAAGCCAATTACAGCTTTAACTCCCACCCCTTCCCAGCTGCTCGCCGAAAATACAATTATTGCAGTATCATCTGCATAAGAGATGCTTAACCCATCTATATTCAACCTCAGCAACGAGTTTATGTAGGAAATAAACAGCAGAGAACCCAAAATTGTACCCTGGGGAACGACAATTAATTGTTATTTTTTGTTTTTCACTTAGGATCGAATTTAGTATTACCATTTGATATCTGTCAGGTAAATAACTCTTCAACAATTTAAATAAATTTCCCCTCATACCATAGATATACAAAACAGCCAGAAGTCTGTCATGGGGTAAAGTATCGAACGCTTTTGCCAAGTCTTTTTTTTTATGGTAGTGGCACACACACTAAAGGGGAGATCCTATGGAGCTCGACGAGCGGTGTGTGTGCGAAGATGTTGATTGACACGGTTCTTGAATATTTGTAGGTTGTAATTAGTGGGAAACAGATGTCCTGGAAGTGCGTTCCACAGTGATGCAGTACGCCAGACAAAGGAGTTCTGGTAAAGCGATGTTCTAGGTGTTTCTAGTTGTACGACGAACTGGTGCGCTCCTGCCGTCTGTCGGGACTGTCTGACAGGAGTTGCCAGGGACGGGATGATGCGGGCCAAATCCTGGGAACATCTGCCGTGAAAGTATCTGTAAAACAGAGACATATCGGCCACATGTCTGCGATGTTCCAGACTATCCAGATTCCGGGTCAACTCCGGTCCCCGACGAGACGCACAGCCCTCTTCTGAATGGAATCCAGCAGCTTTAGGGTATGCTTTGGTGCGGCACTCCAGATATGTGAGCAATATTCTAAGCACGGTCTTATTTTCGCTTTGTACAGCAAGAGCAACTGCTGCGGTGTATAGAGTTTTTTGTTGCGAAATAGCGCACCAAGCTTCTGGGAGACTAATTTTGCGATGTTAGCAACATGGTCATGCCATGATATATTGCTGTTGGCCGAGACACCCAGCAGCCCGATTGACGAGGATGAAGGAATGGTCGATCCTGCCATAATGTTGTCAGGGCCCGCTGTATTGACCCTCTTAGTAAACGTTGCTGCTTGGGTCTTTGCTGCATTGAACTGGACCAAATTTCGGTCGCCCCAAGTTTGAACTTTCTCCAGGTCTTGATTAATTGCTGTAATCTGCTCCTGTCTGCGGTGATGAGTCTCAGTCGCTGGTAAGGGTTTTTCTGATCCAAAGTGGGAGACAAGGGTACTGTCATCTGCAAAACTGTAAACAGGATTATTCGTTTCGATCAGCAGGTCATTAATATAGATGAGGAACAGAGTTGGTGAAAGTATTGCGCCCTGAGGCACGCCCGCGTTGATGGTGAATGTGTCCGAGATGTGTCCATCGACTGCAACGTGTAGGGATCGGTTCTTAAGGAAACTGGCCAGCCAGCTGCAGAGAGAGGCGGGCAGTCCCAAGGACGGCAGTTTGTTGAGCAGTCCGTCATGCCAAACTCTGTCGAATGCCTTTGAAATATCCAATACAATCGCTCGAGACTCTCCGTAGTTTTCAATTGCCCTACTCCATATATGAGTAACATAGGCCAATATATCTCCTGTCGATCTCTCTTTGCGAAAGCCGTATTGATTATCGCTGATTATTCTGTTGCTCTCGAGGTACTTGAGTAGTTGCTGGTTGACTACACGTTCCATGACTTTGGAGATTAGTGGAAGCAAGGGAATCGGGCGATAGTTTGAGGGCGTGGTTTTCTTGCCTTTTTTTGGAACAGGTTGCACTCGAGCGCCTTTCCAAGAGGATGGGTAAATCCCTTTTCTGTAAGAAAGAGAAAAAAGCCTGGAAAAAACAGGTGTTAGTTCGTTGGCGCAGTTCTTTAGCACGATGGCAGGTATTCCGTCCGGTCCTGATGCCTTTTGCGTATCTAGTTCTTTAAGGATTTTGCGAATATCACGATGAGAAAACTTGACTTCTGACATGGTGGTGTTGATGTTCGGTATAGTGGGGAGAGTCTTGCTTTGGGGCACGTCTAAGGTAGAGTGCGATGAAAACATTTTGGCGAGCATGTTTGCTTTTTCCTTGGCTGTAGTCGCCGTGATGCCACGTTCGTCCGTCAAAGGTGGGAGAGACGTTTTTGTAAAGTTGTTACTTACTGCCTTTGCTACCGACCAGAAATTCCTGGAGCCACTGGGGCATTGCAAAAGTTTATTCCTGATCCTTTGATTGTGTTTGTCCTTAGTTTCGTCGATCACACGCTTGCACTCGTTTCTCGCTTCGATAAAATAATTGCGATTTTCAGCGGTCTGATTTTGCTGCCAGTACTTATAGGTTTGCTGTTTCCTTCCTACAGCTCTTTCGCATCTTTTGTCGAACCAGGGCTTTCCTTTTGATGGTAACTTGATGGAATTTGGGATGTATGCTTCCATTCCTGAGGAGATTACTTGCATGATCTCTTCGCAGCAGTCTGACGGATCGTCAGTGGCAAAGCAGACGTCGAGCCAAGGAATAGAACTGTCTTAGATCGTCCCAGTTTGCAGAATTGTAATGCCAGATTTTGCGAGGCAATGGTGCCAAGTCTAAAAATACAGCTAGACATCTCCTATCTACGTTCAAATTAGCAACCACCTCTCTTATAAGTCTATCCGCAGCCTTCGAAGTACTACACCCCCCAACAAAACCATACTTCAGGCATTTCTCAAATAATTTAGTAAAATTACTCATTAGGCTTATAATATGCCTATAGCTGTTGAGGTTTAGGGACCTGACTTATAAATGGGTGTAACTATTGAAATTTTAAAGTAATTTGGTACTATCCCCTTCTCAAAAATCTAGTTAAGTATATTCAGCAAAGGATTAATAATTTCTAAATGAGTTTTTTTTTTATTATTTCAACGTGAATACCATCAAAACCGGGGAACCATCATTATTCTTTAGTGAAGCTTTGTGCGATATCAAAAATTAAGTTTTGTAATGGCTGAGTTTTTTGGCTTTCCGTCTGAAGGGGAGGGATAGCTTCTGCCATTTCTATTCCAATGTTCACAAAATATTCATTCGCAAAATTAGCCATCTTCAAAGAATCTCCAATATCCCGGTCTATAGTACTTTTTATCTTGATAAATTTGTTCGACTTAGTATCTTTTTCATAAGTAGCATCCTTCATAATTTTATACAGTTTCTTAATGTAATTTTTATTATTTTCTATCTCGTTTCTATAATAGAAAATTTTCCGCTTATAAAGCATTTTACGATATTCTGTATATTCTTTTTAAAGTTGTAGGTTATGATTGGAGAGTAGTCTTTTTTCATTTTAACTCTCTTTTTAATAGATGTAATAACACCGTTTGTAATCCACTTTTTAATTATTTTTTATATTTTTTTGTTGTGTTTATTATGTAAGTTTCTGTTGAATTATCTAATAATTTATTATAAGAATCACTGAATATTTTTGTTGCTGTTTCAGAATGGTTTTCATTTGTTACAATAGACCAGTCATATTTTTGGAGTTGCTCCTTAAAATTTGCCATATTCAGTTTGGTATTTCTCACGTCATGTTGCCCTACTATATTTTTTTGAGATGGCTCTTTCTGGCGCACAATGAAGAAAACTGGGCTGTGATCAGTTAGTTAGTTCTTCACTAAGAACATAAGAATTTGATTTTAATTTTTGTGTAACAAACACATGATCTAAGCAAGTACCAGAAAGTGACCTTGTCACAGAGTTTATATAAGATCATTAGAGCCAGAGAATCATTGACACTATTATCACTATCATCCAAAATGTTTATCCATAAAAGTTTCAATATTAGCACCTATCAAATCTTCATAAAAGCTATTCACATCGTCTATAAATTCAGCTTTAGAAATCGGTGGTGGCTTATAAACCACTGTTAAACCAAAAGTATATTATTTAGATGAAACTTCAGTCTACCTACTGCAGCTTCCGAAACATTCAATTTTTAGTATTGAAAATGCTATTGCGATCACTTTTATGGAAACTTAATAAGGATGTCGTGACCTCGACCAGCGCATACGGATAATATTGGATTTCGTGACCTCGACATTATGAAATTCTGACACTGAAACGCTCATTAAATAAAATATGTTGCTTGTGATAAGACGTAACGGATCTTTGACGACGCTGACGGACGGTGTGTTGTGGGTTATTCTAAATGTTCGAATAATATTGTTGAATAAGGTAAGTTAGCGGTATTTTATAACGTGATTTAAATTTAAATTTAGACCGTAAAGATTAAAATGCAATATTTTTATTACCTACTTATTAGAAGCTCGATTAGAAGATCAAAAATATGTGGATTTTCTGACATAGTATCTGTAAAAAATGTCAAATTTGACAGTTTCACTATTTATGAACCGAATTAGATTTGGAAAGATAAAAGGAAAATATTCTATGACGTACTTAGTACCTATCTGTCAAAAATGTCAAATTTGACAGTTTCGTTATTTATTAACCGATTTGAATCAACTTTCGAAAAGATACAGGGTGATTCTCAAAATATGTCGATTTTAGAAAAATATTTTTAACAGAGTATCTGTCAAAAAATGTCCAATTTGACAGTTTTGCTATTTATGAACTGATTTAAATGAAATTTTATAATGAGATTAGGGAAAATAAAAGAAAAATAAATTTTGACATATGTAGTACCTGTCAAAAATGTTAAATTTGACTGTTTCGTTATTTATGAACCGATTTGAATGAAATTATATAATTGGACTAGGAAAAATTTTAAAAAATAATTTTTTATCATAGTATCAGTTTAAAATTGTTAGTTTGCTTGTTCGTGGATAGCATCACGCTATATTTCGTTCCCTGTTTTTTCAAGTTTTACTGAGGAACTTGGCCGCGTAGAAAAATAAATTTTCGATCAAAGGAAGAATTAAGAAGTATAGACAATTTGTGCTCGGTTGCAAAGTGTACATTTTATGGTATAATATAAAAACGCTGAAGAATTGTTTCTAAAGGCATCCCACGATCTAAATAAATATCCAAACAGTGCACAAAAACTTACATTCCAACAAAAATAGTATTATAATAAAAATATATATACACATTTTTTGGCGATAAGCTGCTGAGCAGTATACGGGGTACAGTCAATAAATCCCAGGTGCCACATCGATCTATAATGGCTTCGTGCTTTAAATGCAACGTTTTATTTGTCGACAACGAAAAGCACGTACCCTGCGATGGATGCAGACTTAAGTTTCACTACAGTTGTGCGGATCTAACTCCCTCTGAAGTCCGTGTCATCGAACTGAAGAATAAAAGGAGCTTAAAGTATTTTTGTGATGCATGCCAGGAGGGTCTACGATTGATCCCAGTGCTACAGAAAAGGTTGGAAAATCTAGAGGAGCGCATGGAGACTATGATGGCTAGTTTAAAGAAGGGGGCATCTATTGGTCCCACTCCTGCTGATCGGCCAGAGTCGGTTCCATCAACACTTCCGAACTCAACGGGCGAGGAAATTTTGTCTGAAGTAATGGAAAGGCAAAGGCGTGCAAATCAGGTTATGTTGTTCAACTTTAATGTGACGGACGGCGAGGCAGAAATCTCCCAAGTGTCTACATTTCTTACTGAGATATGTGGCCAAGATATTGCTGTGAGCCATGTAATAAAGCTCGGGAAACCTAATAAAAATGGGTTTAAACCATTGAAGGTGGTGCTTAGCGGTCCGCAAGATGTTTCCAGGGTCCTCAGAAATAGAGGCAAGGCTAGAGACTCCCGTCGAGCATACGTCGAGGCGGATTTAACTCCATCGCAGCTGAGCGAAGGAAGGCCAACGGTGAGAGAGATCTTGTCTTAAGATACACTAAGGGCCACCCCCCAATAACTTCAAAAAACTAAGTTCTTCAACGGAGGAACCCAAACTTATTCAGTGCTACTACCAAAACGTGCGGGGTTTAAATACAAAAACGCATTCATTCTTTAACGCTGTTTCCACCAGCAGTATGGACATAGTCGCTATTACGGAGTCATGGCTGAGACCGGATGTGTTTAACTCCGAACTTTTCACGTCGGAGTACGCAGTGTTTCGGTCAGATCGGGAGTTTGAATTGGCGGGAGTGTCCAGAGGGGGAGGCGTACTGTTGGGTGTGAAGTGTGAACTGAAACCTGAGCAACTCGACCTAAATCTCTTAAATAATACAGTTCCTGCTATTAGTGTTGTGGGCTGCAGGCTGAAGGTGAAATTTTCCATATTACATATTATTCTAGTCTACATCCCACCATATATTAACAATAACGAATTCGTATACTTTTTGGATCATCTCCTAACTTTGAATATATTGCACGAGAACAAATTGCTAATTCTAGGGGACTTTAATATACCGCAATATGTACATAAAAACTTTTCCGACTCTAAGTATGCACTAATTTCAAGTTTTTCTGATGCACTCAGCTTATCTCAGGTTAACAATATAAAAAACTGTAATAATCGCCTGTTAGATCTTGTTTTCTCAAATATTGACTGTGACATTGGTCATTACGGAGACACACCTTTCGTTAATGAAGACCCCTACCATCCATCCCTGTTATTAAATTTTCAGGCTACAATAGTTGACCCTCACGTCAAGAGCTTTAGCCTTAATAGAAATGCTCCCAAGGAGTACAATTTTAGAAAAGCAAACTTTCCTCTCATGTACGACTTGCTTTTGGACGCTGACTGGTCACCGATTCTTGGCTTTTCAAATGTAAACGACTCCTCCAAAGCTCTATACCAAATTTTAGATAATATTTTCGAAGTGTGTGTCCCTGTAAAGATCAAACAGCGTCGACGTTTTCCATCTTGGTTCTCGAGTGAAACGGTAAAGCTCATTTTTAAAAAAGAAAAGGCATATCGAGATTGCAAATTGTATAAAACCAACTTCTATCTAACTAAATTTAATGCTATTAGGCGTCAAATTAAAGCCCAAGCCAATACTGACTATCTGGAGTATATTGGCAATGCTGAACTTAACATTCGCTCTGATCCATCTGCATTTTGGTCTTTTGTTAACGGCAAAAAATCCCAAACAAGAATCCCTGGCATCTTGAAGGATGACTGCGGTGAATACGGCGGACCTCAGGCCATTGTCAATGCTTTTGCTGAATATTTTCGCAGTGTGTATATCGATTCGGCACAAATCAATGATCTGAGAGCCGCTGTGCTCAGTTGCAGCAACATTGATATTCCGCATATAACAACTGCTGACATACTGAAAGCCAGCAAAAAACTCAAAAATAAACTAACCTCAGGCGTTGACAACATTCCTAGCTTCCTTATAAAGGACTGTGCCTGTGTCCTGGTTACCCCATTAACCCACATCTTTAATCTTGTAATTAATAAAGGTCAGTTTCCAGATATTTGGAAGACAGCAAAAATAATTCCGGTATTAAAAAAGGGCGACTGTACTTGGGTAAGAAACTATAGACCTATTTCAATTCTTTGTAATTTTTCAAAAATTCTGGAGATAGTTATCCACAACAGCATATACCCTAAAATTAGAGGTCTCCTTTCACATGATCAACATGGCTTTCTTGATTCTCGCTCATGCATAAGAAATTTGGCTACACTATCGCACATTGCCTGCAAAACACTAGACGCACAGGGTCAGCTTGACGTTATATATACGGATTTTCAGAAGGCATTTGACCAAATTGATCACTATATTTTGCTTTTTAAACTTGGGAACCTTGGTGTATCACAGAGACTGCTAGCATTGTTTGAATCTTATTTGATTGGACGCTCCCAGTATGTTGAATATGAGCACTTCAGATCGCCGTCATTTGTCGTTAGTTCTGGTGTACCACAGGGATCTAACTTAGGACCCCTGTTATTTTTGTGTTTTATTAATGATTTAATTAATGTTATTAAGTGCGATAAGCTTGTGTATGCTGACGATCTGAAGTTGTTCAGTAGAATAGACAAACCTTCGGACTGTGAATATTTGCAGGGAAACTTAGTCCTAGTCCACAATTGGTGCATGGTTAACAGGTTAACCCTTAATATCTCTAAGTGCAACGTTATCACTTTTTCTCGTAAAAATAATCCTGTTATATATGCTTATACATTGGATGGTGCTGCGCTGAGCAGACCTGAAAACATTAAAGACCTGGGCATCTTGTTTGATCTGAGACTTACTTTCATACCCCATATTAACCAACTGGTCACGTCATCCTCTAAGACTCTTGGTTTTGTAATACGAAACAGTAAATATTTCAAAGACATATCTACTATAAAACTGCTATATCACACTTTTGTCCGATCTAAATTAGACTATGGTGCAATCATTTGGAACCCTATGTATGATTGCCACATTGCCGCAATCGAATCAATACAAAGACGATTTTTGAAGTATTTGGCTTTTAGATGCGATGGAGTCTATCCTATTAGGGGTTATGAGAATAGATTACTCTTACAAAGGTTTGGTGAAATATCCTTAGTCGCTAGAAGACAGATTCAGTCTATTAAATTTTTGCATAACTTGGTTCATAATCACGTTGATTGTCCGTTTCTGTTGGAATGCCTCCAGTTTCGAGTTCCTAGGTCTGGTTCAAGGCATACCCCAGCTTTCTATCTCAGCGCAGCCAGATCTAATATTATGAGGCAGAGTCCTATTTACTTTATGTGTAATGCATTTAACGCTATCTCACGTGAAAATGACCTGAATGCTGATTCAGTCAATCAGATCATAAACTCTATGTTGACGCTTAATAATGTATGAGAGTCCACTCCTTATGCTTAGGCTCATACTGCTCTGCAGTTTATATTAAATTAGGTTAGTTATTGCTGTGTAATTTACTTTTAGTCTTTACTTTCTAGTGAATTTCCTGTAAGTGGGTTTTACCTGTTGGAAATAAAAGCTTATTTATTTATATTTATTTATTTATTTAAAATGTAAAATTTGACAGTTTCGCTATTTATGAACTGATTTAAATGAAATTTTGTAATGAGATTAGGGAA
>MU182465.1:161466-191856 GCA_016904865.1 Pissodes strobi | reverse complement strand
TGTCAAAAATGTTAAATTTGACTGGTTCGTTATTTATGAACCGATTTAAATGAAATTATTTAATTGGACTAGGAAAAATAAAAAAATAATAATTTTATGAATTTATTTAATTGTAAGTAGGAAAAATTAAAAAAACTTTTTTATCATAGTATATGTCACAAATGTCAAATTTGACAGTTTCGTTATTTATGAACCGATTTGAATCAAAATTTAGAATTAGATTAGGGAAAATAAAAGAAAATATCAAAAATGTCAAATTTGACAGTTTGCTATTTATGAACAGATTTGAATGAAATTTTAGAATTAAATTAGGGAAAATTAAAGAAAAATAATTACTGACATGGACTGTCAAAAATGTCAAATTTTACAGTTTCGATATTTATCAATGTTTTAACATTCTTGTTTACTATGTTTAAATATAATATTTATCTATAAACGAAATTTAGACCGTAAAGGTTAAAATGCAATATTTTTATTAACTATTTGATTACTCGATAAGACGCAACAAACTAAAAAGCAATCAAAAATAGCCAATCAACAATAAGCAGTTATTTATTTAAAACAAGCCGCAAAATATGGCTGTTTCATGTAACATTATCATTGGGTCACTTCGGGTGACATGATCTCAACCCCGCAAAATCGGTAAACATAAATTAATAGTAAGTAAATAATTTTCTATATTGTGACAGATGTAAATCATCAATCAAGTTTTTTAATTTTAAAAATTGTGTCAGGCATTTTCAATACATAGGATGCTTGCGTAAGGTGTGAGATCCGTGAATTTTTGTATGAAAACTCTACAATAATAATTCCATTTTTTACCAATATTATGACACCATCATTCCTATTATAGTTTGCTTCATTATAAAAAAATTGATAACCCGGTACATTGCCATAATTTATGGTTGACACAAGCTGAAAAGTTTCGCTTAAAACCAAAATATGTACTTCAAGTCATAGGATTCTATGAATGTAATTAATACTTCGAATATTGATATGTACAATATTCAATAAACTCTCCTTATTACAAATTAACTGTTTTATTTTGTTGATGTCCACTTTTTCATCCATTGATATATTTTCCTCATTAATGATATCAAGAATCTCATCTTGAACGTGATTTACCATGTTTATTATGAATTATAATCAATTTTGTTTTTTAATATTAATGTATGATACTTAAGTGATGGACAATTTATGTCTAATGCACTATGGCTAATATCATATCCTAAATTATATTGTTCATTTGCTGTCACACAATTAATACATCTTTTAGTATCTTTACTACATTCCAATGTATTGTGCTCTTCATGGACGGATTCAGCATTTTCTTCAGGGGGGGGGGGGGGGGGGGGGGGATTGCAGGATAAGAACTATTAACAGCATTTATTTTGACTTTATTTATGCGTTCAAGTGCATATCAAAAAACGCAAAACAATAATAATATTTATTGAAAATAAAAAAAAAAACAAAAATTATAACGAATTTTTCATAATAAAAATAAATAAAAAAATAAAAAAAAATTCTTAGTGAAGCATGTATTTTAAAATTGATTTTATTTTTTTTGACTGTTTTAAAGTTAAATTCCTAATGATGTTAAATGAGTAAAATAATAAAATCAATTTTTCTTTTTTGTTTGCCAAATCTATAATGCTTTCTACGTTAAGTTCAATATTTCTATAAAACGTACCTACATAAGGGCATGACCGTTAAGTATATCTTGAGCAATTGTAGAACGACGGTACGTTGTTAACAATCTTAAAGTAGAGAAACTTTGCTCTGCAGTAGCAACAGAGACTGGTAGACTGCTTAAAATTTTTAAACATCTGTAAATAATAGGAAATTCCTCTTCACTGCAATATTTTAGAGCTTCAATCCCACACTCAGAAGTATTATTAATTAATTTAAATAACTGTACCCTACCTGTGAATTTTGTTATAGAAACATTGCCAATAATGGAGCCAAACATGTCGATTATTTTTGACAACTTTTCAGACAGATGCATCATATCAGTAATGGAAGTAAGGTTTTTTGGAAGTAATAAACTTAAACAAAAGAATTTAACACCTTTTCAGAAAACCTCTCTTTTAAATCTGCTATTACGAAATACAAAGCAGGTAAAAATACTACTCTTCTCCAATAATAATTTGGTGTTAAGTCATTTGAATTTAAAAAGTTATCCCTATCAGCTCCAAACAATGTTGTCAGTTTGGAAATATTTTTTGTAAAATTTTATTGTTTTATTATTTCTCTAGCAATACGATTTTTTTAATAGCCCCTGGTGCTCTTCATTGCAGTTTCCACATACTTGTTTTCTGTCACATTTATTGCTCTTATGGCATTTGTAACATCTTGCTTTGCTATATTAAGATCTTCATATATGGGTAGACGCTCCCAGTCTATACATACTTTTCGATGGTCCATCATCTTTACAAAAATACTTCCCGAACACTCAGCATAGATTGTCGAAGTAGCTTTATTCTTAATTTTCCTGATAAAAATTATTATTTTTAGTTTAGATGCTCATTTGTGTCTATCGATGTATTCCGTTCCTTTATAATTTTCTCCACAATATCCATATCGTCAACTCCAGTATAGCCAGCAATCATTATTTTTGGATGTGTTTTCTTAGGAAGCTCAACTTCATATTTTCCTTTTAATTTATTTTCAGCCTGTACCTTAAGTTTCCTTATTTTTTGCTCAGTATTACACTTTAAAACAATACATCCGTTTTTGGTTTCTCTAATGTCTCTTATTCCCAATTTATGTATTTTTTGAACATTTCTCCTACTTTTTTCTGAGCTTTGGTTCTCTTTCGGTTTAATAATTATTGTGGGTGTAGAGTGTTTTATGATGTTTTTTCTTCACTTGGTTTGTTCTTCAGCCTCAAAGCATATGTATTACTATTTTCCTTCCTCTTGTTGGCTTTTAAAGTATTTATATCCTTATTCATGTATTCTAATAATTTCACCATGTAAGGCATTCTTGCTACAAGAAGCCTACATTCCTCGCACAAGTAAAGTTGCAATCTCTTTTGCAATGTCATGCATCGTGTTTCGGATGCTATTATATTTATACAATTTTTGTGAATTCTCTCCAAACATGAATCACATGTGTAGAAGTCCTGATCGCATGCTTGTTTACATTTCAAACAACAAATATTGATGTCACTAAGTTCATTGCCTTCCATGCATGCTTATGTTATTATATCCAGCAAAAAAAGACATCCGACACGAAAAAAGGGATACCAAGCAGAATTATTTCTTGTCCTTAACCGATAACGCCTTTGTCTAGTAGTAAATCGCATTTTATCCTTCAAATGTACTTTTGAAAATCCATTCACTGGATAGATTTCTATTAAATACGTGACACTTTCAAAATTTATAATTCTTAGTTCACTTTAACTGCTGAAAACTTCAACTTTCTCAAGAGCAAACACCAACGCATGCACACAATATATTCGAATTCTATTTCTATCATTTCTTAACTTCTCAAACTTCAATATATTATGAGTTGAACGAACCATAGCAGATTAGTGAAACATCGTCATTAATAAAAACGGTCGATCAGCCTTTTATTTAATATTGGGAGTCGTTGCATGTCTTTAAAGTAGGTCGCGTTCGACATGATAGCATTTTTAAGTTTTCTGATTAATCTAGCAACTTCCACGAAAGTTTCTAAAAGTAAAAAAGAACGACTGGCAACTCGAAAATTGGGAGTTGATTATTATATGGCGACAGTATGGCACGTGAGTATCAATAGAGGTTGGCTAAAGAAAGACGACGAAGATAATTAAAAAAATTATAAACTGTTCAGCAAGGGACAAAGCGAGAAACTCTTTAGATGAAGATTTTTCAGATTCCCGCGCGATTAATCGAAGAACTTCACCGGAAGTTTACGATTCATGAGGGGCGACATGGATTTGAATACTTTAATGCATTATGCGGACAGTGGCGTGGCTTTAGTTCGAGCGCGAGAAGACTGAGAAACGTTAATGAAATTTGGTTTAATTAAAGTAAAATCTACGCATATCTACATTTATATTTATAATAACCATCTATAGTGATGTTAAATCTTACGGCATCTAACCGAATGAGACTTTATCGTAAAGTTCTGATCTGTTACGATAAGACATTATTTTTAGTACCTCGCAAGTAAAAATATTTTACTGACAATTTAAAAGTGTTGGATGTAACACACAACGTACATTTGCGCCCGCATCCACCCTAATTAAACCGGATACGGGATTTAAAAGAAAGTCGTATATTTAAATGGGAATCCTTAATTTAAATTCCTACTTCGTGCAGGAGCCGTTGCAGGTAATACACGAAATTAATTTTCCTGCAGACGAATTTGGGGCGGCGCGGTCGGGCCGTGGATTCTACATGTATATGTATACGTATACGGATGCGGTTTCCTATCTGAGGGAATTGCGGTTTCCACCCAAAAGGCGATGCCGAGTGAATTTTGGCTTAAAGGGAAAATATTCGCCTGGAGCTAGTGCCATCCGGGGATTCCGGAGGAAGTTTTATAATTTGCGAAACGATTAATTGTTTTTCAACTTCCCAAATTAATCTAATATTTCTAAGGCCCCTAAATACCTGAGCGAACTACATAAATACCAATCTTTGGTTTGAAAAATTGGCATGGTTAATGACATTATTTTTATCACCGAAAAATCCAGACTGATAGCAAGATGCACCAACTTTCAAGATCGTAAGTACCGGTTAAACCAAAGTAATAGCCTCCGACCCTACTAAACACACAACCAAATTTTGCATCTGAGGTAAAATACCTTGGGGTCATCTTCGATGCTAAATTAACCCGGAATCTTCACTTAGAACGAAGACTAAAAAAGGCATACATCTCTTATGAACAGTGCCACAGGACCGTGGGTAAAACCTGGGGGATGAAACCCAGGGTCGTTATGTGGATCTATACTGCAAAAATGATTGCTTATGGAGCCGTAGTTTGGTGGCCCAAGAGTCAACAAAAAACGGCAATGCTTAGAGAACTGCCTGCCTAACTGTAAAGAGAGCTATGAGAACAACCCCAACCAGAGCCATGGAAGTAATGTTGTACCTGCTTCCCCTAGATATTTATCTAAAGGAGGTGGTTCTGACTGCATTACTAAGGCTCAAAATCGTTGGTGTGCAACTCAGCATAGAATGCGGAGAGAATAGGCGCCGAAGGCGCCACCTGTGGGAAAGGGCAGTCGGAAGACTGCCACTACTGCAAGCCAGTGCAGATAGTCTACCTTCCAAGTTTGTCTTCGACAGACTATATGATGTACAAATAAAACCATTTGACCCTATAACCGAAGGTGCGGTTAACATTTTCGTGGATGGCTTAAAAACCCAGGAAGGAGCAGGCTGTGGAATTTACTCCCGAAGCTTGCGAATTGAACTTAAAAGGTCTATGGAGGGACACGCAAGTATAGTTCAGTCCGAACTTGCTGCAATATCCATAGCCGCAAAAGAGATTGTTCGCAGGAATATTGAGAACAAAACTATTAAAATCTACACGGAGAGTAGACAAGCACTACTGGCCTTGAAAAGTTATAAACTTACAGCCAGGTGACTACTAGAATGCCATAATTCACTGGAGGATGCCCGCTGTGTGTTGGGTTAAAGGGCATGCACAGTGCGAAGGTAACACATCAGCGGACAAATTGGCTAGAAAGGCAGCCGGTTCAAACATTATGGGAGCCGGCCCTTCGAAAGATCACCCATGAAGACTTTAGGGCAAGATGGGACGAAACAACTAACTGTCGACTGGCCTGGGAGCCATTAAGCTACCCTAATGAGTCTGCAGCAAAAGCATACCTGGATATGTCAAGGAAGACCCTACGACTCATGGTGGGGATTCTGACTGGACACTGCCAGCTAAGGAAACATCTCCACACAATGACATTATACGAGACATCTCTATGCAGAGGCTGTGAACCGGAGGACGAAACAGTAGAGCATCTGCTCTGCGATTGCGACGCTGTTTCGGAACTAACGGAATCCATTTTGGGAGAACGATGGCTGGCCAACCATGGCTTTTCTTAGAACAGCCTCCTCGGACAACATCGCCGCCTTCTTTAAAACACTAGGCTGGACGATGGCCTAGATTGATTGGTTGCCCTAGGGAGGACGCACTGGGAGTCCAATGGGGCCTAAGTGCCGCGGCCTTTTAAGGCCACCCTCTCACCATTTCCAGATTCCAGAAGGAACATGTTGAAAGGAGTTTAATAATTAGTATTGTAAACTTAAAAGGTGTGTTTATTTAAATCAGTTTGGGGCATGAAACGTACTTTTCGCCGCATCGCTAGTGCAGAACAAGCTTAACTAATAATTGAAGACTTTTCAGCATTATATCCTTTGCACACTTAGCTAAACTAATGATAATGGACTAAACCAATGGGACTGGACGATATGCAACAACATGGTGAGCTATTATAAAAGAAAATTTAAATATTTCCAAGAATATGATTTTTTTGCACACTTCAGACACTCAATTATCATCTCACACATGAAACATGCTTTTATTGCCTTCCTACATGAGGCTACATCGCTAGTGCAGAACAGGCTTAATGAAATAAAAATTATGTGCCTCACCTTTATAAGCACACAAATGAAGTGAAACTTCTGAAATAGATATAAAAAATTGAGTTTTCATTTTTTTAAAAGCTTTTTCTCAAGTTTTGCTTCCGGTTTCTCACTTTGTTTCATTTTTTTCCATTTTTTAAACTTTTTATTCGCCGAAAACCGCGTTTCTCTAACTTGTTCTTTTTATTAATTTTTTTTCTTTATTTCGTTTTATAATATTGTCACGACTAACAACCATCCGAACGTTTTTGTGCTACCCTATAGAACTAGCCGCCGCGCCGTGCCCCTCGCTTCTCTGTCTGTATGAATCATCGCCCGGCCGGCCGCGAAGTTTCGGGATAGCTGGAATTATCTCGATGGCCTCGTCGAGATCATATAGAGTGGCCTCGGAATATTTCCCGAATATTCGTGATAGATTTGAGATTATATATAAGCAGACCTAAGGCGAATGTTAGTCAGTTAGTTCAGTTAAGCATTGAGTGTTGAATAGATATTAGTGGTAAAGTTATAAGACTAGTTTAGTGAGTTAAATTGTATACAGTGGTAGTGAATAAAGAGAGTATTAGTTGAAAATAGCAAAGTTGTAATTCTGTTAAGAACCCACGGGAAAAACGTAACAATATTCTCATTAATTTTCCGAAAAATTTGCCATTTTTTTATAATTTTTTTTTCTTACGTATTTGGTTTTATATACTTTTATGAGCTTTCCGAACAATATTTTGTTTTCGATTTCTTTCTCTTGTTTCATTTTATAATACTTTTATTAACTTTCTGAACATTTTTTTGCGTTTTTTAAAATTTGTTTCCATTTTTGTTTTTTTCTCATAAAGCATTTTTTCTACCTATTTTTGCCATCCCCGACCTCGCATTTGAACTCCTTCACCTATTTTTCGCCGAAAACCGCGGTTCCCTAACTTTTTTTCTCTTTTTATTATTATTTTTAATTTTTTCCCATTTTCTTGAACATTTTTGGGTATCCTGGGACGTGGGGTGGGAGGGGGGGGGGGGGTGGGTTGGGGTTAGTTTGGGTTAGTATTCTGGGACGTGGGATGGGTCACCGTTTGTGAGATTTTCAATCCGAGGCCCCGTTGCAGAGATATCGACAGAAAACGTTTTTTCCCCAAAATTAAAATCCCTCCTTAAATTAGAGCCCCGGTCCCTTCATATGGTCAAAGGTAGCGCACTTACCAGAAAAATTTCGACCCCGTACCTCTTCCCGTTCTCCCGAAATTACTTATTTTAGTTTTTTGTCTCTCTCCTCTCCTGCCGAATGGTGAGGGGGAGGGGGGGTTAGTTTGGGTTAGTACGGGGCTCAGTTTTCGTCCAGGATCTTCAAAATTTCAGCCCTCTAACTATACTGGAAAATGCTTAATTAGAGGGGTGTTTCACTTTGAATGCGTTTCACTTTGATAAGCACTTTTTTCTGACTTTACCCTCGCTAAAGAAGTTTCACTACAATAAAGCCTGTACTATTAGAGACTGTGCGCAATTAAATAACTGCTGAATTACTTTTAAAAACATTCCTTGTTTAGTTAAATGAGTTTGGCGCATGAAAAGTGTTTTTATTGTATTCTGTTTGCTAGTGTAGAACAGGCTTAACCAATTATGGTCCTCAAGATAATGGATTAAACCAATGGCATTCGACCACTTGCAATAACGTGGTGAGCAACAAATAAAAGAAACTCCTGAAAATTAAAATATTTTCAAGGAACATGTTGAAGTTGAAAGTTCAGACATGTTGTTTTAATATTTCGCATATGAAACGTGCTTTTATTGCCTTCCAACATATGCAGAACAGTCTTAATGAATAATTAAAGCCTGTACTATTAGACACTTTGCGCAATAAGATAATCAGCGATTTATAGGAATTTTTTAGTCAGGCAAATGTAAGATTCCTAGCAATGTCCTTATAAAATCCTCTAATGTCTAACCGAAATTGGTCTTATATAAAAGGAATAGCCGCACCCCCACTCCCGGTCGCTACTTTGCGGCCATTTTATTGTGTAGACACGACCGACCGTAAAAAGTCAGAGGTGAGGTGTCGCGTATCGATTTTCGATTAGTTGAAGCACAATAACGACGATACCGAGAAATGTAGCCCTAAAAAGAAAACGAATCGGCAAAGAAACGGAGTCGTTTACCTGGAAAGTTAAATACATTAAAGGCGATGTTCCTTTTTTCTTGCTAATTGATTGATAGCCAAGGGCTGTAGTTTAAGAATTTAATCAACAACCAACTGAATACACAAATTTAATAAGAATTAAGCTGCCGATATTGGATATTGGTACCAAATACAAGCCAAAAATAAGGCCTTTTCCCGCTTTTTATTGGATTCGCCCTAATTGATTTTTTTTATTCCTTATATCCCCTGTTCAGTTCGTAGCTAACAACGCTTTAAGGCCGTCGCAAGATACGTTGCTGCCGATAACGGACTTTCGGTTTATTTAATTTGGCTTATAGGCGAATCGAAAGTGGAAATTTCGAACTATATTTGCACGTTGAATGGCTGCGAAAACGCACGTTTTCGCCCATGATGAATTTAGTTGTATGACGCAATCGGTGTAGGAATGATGCATACGAATATAAGATGCTTAAGGTCTAACCGAGGTTCACCTGGTCTAATGACTAAACTAACCTCCCATTGAAATGACGTATATACGTAGACATAGCGACATTAGACATTTCGCAAAAATGCAAAATGGGACTCTCTATAAATCTACACTCATTTACTTAATTTCCTACCCGATGATATTTTGATTAATATTGGGAGGCTGGAGTTTGTCCTTCATTCGTAATTAAATCTCTCGCCATTCTCGGAACCAGTCTATGCGAATTAATGTCGCACTCCGTGGTCGATATCACTTAGGCTGACTGATACAGGAAAACACTTTCGCCTCGGGGCAAATAGCCCATTTTCTCGACCAGGAGGAAAGTGGTTCCTAATTTTTTGCCGCCCTCCCATAAGTAAGAGTTATTTTACATTAATAGGGAGCCCGTTACCGCAGCGTTCCCGTTCGGTATTTTCCAAGACCACTTCATCCTCAACTTAAATTACCATAATATACTTTTATGTTACGAGTCTGTATTATAATGGATCGGCGCGATAACCTTTTCCGTTTTGATGGCGAACGTCGCGTTTACGTGACGCCGCGAGATTGCGGCCTATAATAAAAACATTCTTGTACGTCACAACAAAAAGGGGAAATTAGGAAATTTAAATTATTATTTCGCCTAGATTGATTGGTTCAATAAAACACTTAAGGACAAAATTGTTCTACAATCCAGAATAATTAATCTCGTTGATGTTATATATACTAAAATTAATCGTCCATGTACATGTTTAAGGCCCTGTCCAATGAATGAAGATGTCCAAATATTTTAGATATTCCAAATTCTCTTTCAAGGATAATACTAATAGAGGCAAATTAGCTATTCTACCCATATATCGAATTCCGTGTCCCATAAGGTAACTTGTGTTAGATTTTACTCAAATAATAGGCGAGATTGTGTGCTGTTTAAATGTATTTTTATTAACAACATGATTAGATTATTAAAAAACGTGACTCTCTCTTCTTACTTCTTATCGCAACCTATCATTACTTAGAGATGGTCAATATTAGAGATGGGTGTTACAAATTATCAGATAATATTAACACCCTCTCTCAAAGTTGCAAAATTGACAATCAAAATTAATGTAACAATTTCTCAAATTTTGTGAATTTTTCATTACCTAAAGCCTTCGTAAACATATCAGCTATTTGATCATTAGTACATATGTATTTAATATGCAAAACTCCATCATTAATTAAGTCTAACACAAAATTCAATTTCACGTCAATGTGTTTACAACGCTTATTGTTTTCAAAATTATCGAGTAACTTCATAGCACTTTGATTATCCTCATGGATTATAACTGGCAATGGCAAATTAACTTCCATACTCAATAGTAGGTTTTTAATATACATTAATTCACATGAAGAGACATAAACTCTGACTCTGTACTCGAAAGAGTAACAAATGGTTGCTTCTTCGAACATTAACATCGATTGCATTAACATCACTTATTCTTTTCAAATTTAACTTATTTTCCATAGGGGTTTTTGTACTTTTACAGTTTTCAACGTTATATTTCTTTACTAGATTACTAAAGTTTGATCTATTTGTTATGCCTTCATTTTTATCATCTTTAACAATTTTAATGCACAAGAAATCAAAATTATCATATTGTAAATGATTAGTTTATAGTAACACGTTTTATTTCGCCAATATTATTACAGCCACAAATATTTCCGCCTTACACCTTAAAACTTCGCCAGTATAGTCATCATAATTACATAACGCCTTTGGAGCGACTCGGAACACCGGAAGTAAGGTGGCGCGAAGTAAGGTAGCGAGAGTATCGATAACACAAACCGACCAGTAAACGAGGAAAATCGCACTACATCTTTATCGTTATCAGACGATATTGCCGATAATTACACGTGGCAGTATGTTTGCCGGTCAATTTCACTACAAAAGCAGACGGTAAATAGACATTTTAGATACCAAATTGGTCGCTTTTCTCTATCTAAACCTTTCGAGCGTCTAGAAGAGAAACACTGCCAATTTCCCTCCAAAAATACATGTGCCACACCTGTCAAGTGGCGCTCCAAACGAATTCATCTTTCGAGTGACTCGGAACACCGGAAGTAAGGCGGCGAGAAGTAAGGTAGCGAGAATATCTATAAGATAAATCGACCAATAAAAGGACAAAATCGCACTATTGAATTTTGTAGCATTTACAACGTTACAATTTCTACTTCTCTTAACTTTGTGCATTGGTATATTTTCCTTTTACCGAGAAGCATAACAAATTATGCTTCTCGGTAAAAGGAAAATATACGAATGCACAAAGTTAAGAGAAGTAGAAATGGTAAAGTTGGAAATCCTACAACCTAAACAATTTGTTGTTACCTGAATTTGATTTGGGTTATAACCCAATCCCTAAATAACCCATTCTAACCCTAAATAAAGAATTACCCGCTACTTACCCACAGTATCTATTTGGGTTATAACCCAAATATAGCATTACCCTCTGCTTACCCGCAATAATTGTCTATTTGGGTTATAACCCAATCTAACTCAAATAGAGAATTAATCGCTGCTTATCCGCAATTGTATATTTGGTTTATTACCCAATCCAGCCTTAATAGAGAATTACCCTCTGCTTACCCGAAGTTTGGGTTAGTTTGGGTTACCAATTAAAATAGAAAACTACGATTTTCAGCGACCAATTCTGAAAGAATAGTTCTATAGATCTGGGCTCAAGAAGACTCAATGTGATGGCTAATCTTTAAACCACTATGATTTCATATCAGTGCACGGAACGAACCATCTATATCTACGTTTACTATTTTTAGAATCATGGACACCATTCGTTTTGCACAATTTCGACCCCTCCTCGGGCAGAAATTTAATGGATAGATTTACCGAAACGAGGTTCAAATACGCCCAAGAGCCTGCGAGGACGTTTACATTATTTTATGCTCTTCACGAGTGGTTTTATCTGAAATGTATTGAAGTTTTGACGAAGCTGATCCGACACGATCTAGAAATCATCGAGCCATACTATATATGGTATTTCCCGAAAAACAAGGCCCTACAGGGCAGTATCACGTAAACGGATAATTAGAATGAAAAATTGTATTTATGTTCGATACTATACCAATTTTGTACAAAGTAGGGAGTGCTTATTATTTTTGTAAGTACTATTTTCGTAACCAAAAAGTCCGCACCATATGAGAAGCATTTTTATTGATGACTTCTCAGGGGAAATTTTTTACTTTGTTAAAACGTGGAGCATAAAGATTGACGCAATCGGATGCTTTTCCGGGAAGTAAACGTGCCCAATTTACGGTAGTAGATATTAATTCGGCGGGTTTTCCCCCACGAAATAATTCGTCGCAATTCCCAACAAAAAGTCTTAGGTGGAAAATACGGTATTATAAGGACCTAACGATGATTTAGGAACCCACCTGGATAATTTGAGTTACGATCATTACGTTAGCGAATTTTTTTTTCGCGAATATATCGGCTTGTTAACTTTCATAAGTTATTCTTTTTCTTTGGCGTTTCTGTTTGTGAATTGAATTAGATTTAATATATTTATGCTTAAACGTCAGCCGTATTTTATCGTATCTCAAACTATAACTGATGGTTTTGTAACGAAGCGAATTTTTATTTTATTTTAAATATTTTAGTACGCATTTACTAGAAAGTGTTATTTAAATTTATTTCTATATTTCGTTCAAAACCATATTGAACTACCGTTTATATTTATATGTATACTATAGTATGTTCCACTAATGCCATTCTAAAATGTCACTATTCATGTACATTTGTATATAATCTTATATTTTTGTAACGTGTACAGGGTGCTTTTTTTAGAAGACTCAGCAACTCTTTTATTATTGAAGATAAAAGGTAGGTTCAAACTGAAAAATTGCGTGATAAGTTATAGGGAATTTTAATATTATAACGATATTTTTTTGACCTTCGGTATACGGGATGTCAATAAATTACTCCCGGTATATTTTCCATTTTCAAATTCTCTGAAAAAATACCTAGGGCGGCAACAAATCGTCATAGCATTAAAACTCGCTATAATTTATCAAGCAAAAATACAAAATAGACAGCAAGAAACAGCAAAAAACAGTAAAAAAAACATTCTTCGATGTGTTTAGCTAGGAAACTGGCATGTTAATAAATAATGTACATCGAAGAATGTATTTTACTGTTTTTGTGCTGTTTTTTGTTGTTTATTTTCATGTTTCACTGTCTGTTTTGCTGTTTCTTGCTGTTTTGTAGGGGGACTAAGATAACCTTTACACCTACTTATTTAGTTCAATATATTTCCCTTAAGCTTATTGCTTAAGATAGATACGAAGTTGCCTTAATTAAATTAGAATTATAGACAGACTTTTACACTACTGATAACTTCTTCATAAACACACCAATCCACTCCAGTAGCACTTAAATCACCTTTAGTAAACAGTGTTTTTCCTTATTGACTCGCACCTCGAATCTTTTTGTTAGATATCGCTTTTCTTTGCGACTGATTATTATCTGTCTTTTGGCTTCAACTGCCAGAACTACCTGTTAAATCTGAGCTTAACACAATCTACCCACAGGCCTCCGTTATAGAATAAACTCTATTTTAAACTATGTGATAATCTATTATTTAACTTTTGAAACCGGCGCAGTGAACGGTTTAATTCGTGAATGGTTTTTCTTTTATAATGTAAAGAGCTATTACAGGTCAGTAAAATGAAATTCATACTATTGATATTAGCATAATATGTACAAGTATGGCTTTTATTCTTAGGGATAGTTCCTATTCGATGGTACAGCATGTGTAGTATGTATTTAATGAAATCATTTTCTGCTGTGAATAATACTACTTTAAATGAAAACGAATATGTATTATTGGCTGTCTTTTCGTGCTAGGATTTTAGTATGACTGAGAGTGTACGCAAGGGCCTTGATAAATCAACTAACCATTTCCTGGCCTGACGGGTGAATATCCTAGTAATAAATGAAAGGATTATTCTAGAGATATTGGCTCAAATGGCAATTAAATAGCTGGGTAGGTTCCGTAATCCAGGACCTCAGTACCTTCCAGCGGCGTCTGGCTAACTAACAACAATCTCTTCAGTTTTAAATGTATGGTTACAAGTGTAGAACTACGAATTGTGGCACGGGAGACAGTAATTTAATTAATTATTACACAGCATAATTCAGTTTAGGAATTTAGATCGAGGGTTTCTCTGCCGTACTCTTTACCCTCGTGAATTCCAGGTTGAGTCCGGCATGTTTCTCTCTAATAATTTAGCACGTTTTCTCTAATAAATTAGGTGTATTAGGAATCTGTGTTTTAATTTACATGACCCACCTTTCTCTCAAATTTCCTTAATTTTGTTGTAGTCGAACGCATTCTGAGTAAGTAGTATTGTGCAAGATATAATAATAACACAACGTAGGGATTGGGGACCCAAATAATAAACCCGACGCATGAAACACATTTTTCCAGGTACTTGTATCCGATTTTATGTTCTCCCTGTTGAAAATCAGGGCCATTTCAAATTAAAAACCGCCGAACCGCGAAAGAGCTCATTTATCCCCTTTTTAAAGAGGTCGCGAAGCAAAACGTTTCTTTTCGATTAATTTCTTTAATTTTACTGACTCTTATTTGAAAACGTTGCTGGTTCGAATTGAGATGGGAGGGAAACACCCTTTGTGCCAAAAAAACCTAATCGGTTGACGCGGTTTAATTCTGACTGGAAGAAGAAGTTATCGTGTGCCAGCATTCTTTAGAAGTTCGATGGAATAAGTTATGATGTATTCATGCATAACTTTCTTGTTAATTAGTTGAGGCATATCTTCCCCTCTTTATTTGCGTAAGTAAATAAAGATGACGTAATATTAAATTCTGTGGAATTGTGAATGAAGACGCAACCACCTTCTAATCACTTCTTATCTGACTTATTAACTGTGTGAGCAATCTTGAATCAATCTTCACCTCGAGGTTTATTATAACAATCACGTTCTGGTTAGCCCATTCTAATGGTAACGATTTTTACAGCCTATTGAAGACGGTTTTTATAATAATGTTTTAAAATACCAAGCTTTAGCAGCTTTTTAGTTTAGTTAGACGAGTAGCTGCAGAACGCGACAAATTAAAAGTTTAAAACTTCTCGACGGTCTTTGTAAATTTGATTTTATTTTTCAATATATTTTTATTCACTCACAGGATTCGTGTGATACCCCGACCTACTTTATTCAAAGGGGAAAAGTTGGATTTAAAAAGTTATTCGACAATCGGGTAAATATACGATACCATTTTCGCCCTCTAATGACGTCTGTTGTTGGTTTATTAAAACGAAAATGGGCCGGCAAAATTAGACTGTGTGATTAAACTAGATTGAGGTGGTCGGGCGTGGATAATTGGCAGTAAATATTACAAAAAATTTAAATTATTTGTCTATCGCCTGGAATATAATATGGCAGCAGACGGACTGCGTTTCTCATTTTCGATTAGCTGATCCTGCAGCGCAAATTTACACCCTGCAACGGCCACCGTCGCGTTGCGTCGAGCATACGCAATTAAAACTAATTATTATAGAAGAGTCCGACGGAAAAGCAAGCCATTAATGTAATGGATGTGACAACATGCTTAGACTACATGTTCCTTGTATTTGAACCGGTGGGAATGCTTCGACACAGGATGATTTTACTTTCAATTAAGTGGACCTCTGATATATTAATTCGTTCAATCGGATCATTAAGTGATCGCTAGTGAAACCAATATCCGCGGTGAGGGCAGTGCGTACTGCGACTGAGGGGCTAACTAGGGGTCGGGGAGTGACAGCGGAAAAGACCACTTTACTTAGCATGGGACATACTAAAAAAAGTCAACTGATAATTGTAGGCAATATAAATAGTGTCATCGGACGTGCATCTCTTTTTAAAAACTTAACGAGAGCAATGTTTTGGCACTCAGTCATTGCAATTTTTTGAAATAGTACTGGAAAAGGAGGCTAGATGAGCGACGTATAGATTGACACAGGCGGTGATCAACAATCCGCAGGCGATCATCATGGTGCCCAACAGGCTGAAAAATGTCAATGAGCAGGACAGTGTGCTGGGTCTACCATCAAATGTTATGCATACCAAAACTACCTATTACCATGCCTATGACGTCCTCCTACCAAAGAGGAACGAATGGGCAAAGGACTCTGAACATCTGAGAATAACAGAGAATAGTTGGTTCACTGACGGCTCCAAGACTGATGATAGTACAGGACCTGCTGCATGAAATAAGAAAGGTAAGGGTGAGCTTTTAGGCAAACCTGCAATCAGGCTGAAGTTAAGGCCATTGATATGACTGCACAGTGGCTCATCGATAGAAACTGGAAAGGCAAGGCAATCAAAATTTTCTCGGACAGTCAAGCAGCTTTAAAAGCTCTTGAATCTAGCCGTTGTTCATCCAAGACAGTATGGAACTGTCAGAAGCTACTCCCCAAAGTAGGAAGAGAAAATAAACCTACGCTGATCTGGATACCTGGACATACAGGATATGAAGGCAACGAAAAAGCTGATGCTCTTGCGAAGCAGGCGGCCGCAACGGCCTTCATAGAATCAGAACCAGTACTGGGAATAGCTTATAACACAGCTAAAGAAGCCCTCTCCAGGTGGACACAAAACCAATTTGTAGACAAATGGAGAGAGTTACCAGGCCTAACTCATTCAAAGTTGGCGGTAAAATCTGCCATCAGAAGTGAGAACTGGACAACTTCTTCAACTTGGCTGACAGCAGGTACAGGCTGTAGTTGGCATGTACACTGGCCATTGTCGGCTAAGAAGCCACATGAACAAGATGAGCTCTCCGAAGAAACGGAATGCCTCTTGTGCTTGGAGGGCGAAGAAACAATGGAGCATGTTGTATTCCACTGTCCAACAATCGAAAGAACCAGACAAACAGTCTTCGGAAATACTCAAGTCACACTTGCAGATTTGAAAACTATCCACCCCAGAAAGCTGTTCGATTTCTTGAAAAGGATCGAGCCTCTGGCATAGTGGAAACCACAGATGTGAGCCACAATAGACCAAGGTTCGCAGTGGAGGATCCTATTTGGACCCACTCACGTGTACAAATACAATAGAGTCATTGCAGTATTGCCTGTCAAAAAGTGACTATGCTATAGTTTTCGCAGGTTATGGAAACGCCTTGAAAGGTAAACCAATTACACCAGCGAGTTTGAGGGGCTTGTTGACGTTGTCTGGGATGACAAATGTGATAGTGGTTGGATCTCCCTATGCTACGGACAGAACAGTTCATCTTTTATAAATATGGGCAGCTTTATCGAGAATGAGGAATGGTCTTGGTATGGAGGGCCATCACATACCAGCAAGAAGCGTCTAGTTCGTTTTTTTTTGTGTGCTCAATTTCTTTGTTTTGACAGGAATGTTGATAATATTGAAATATTGAAGTACTGTGGTCGTCATAATCAGTCTGCTCCTGTTTCGTACGTACCTATAGTTAATGTGAACAACGAAGGACCTATTGATGGCCTTGTTGAAAGTGCCCCAATGGGAGAAACTTTTTTAGAAATAATACCAACGAATATACAGAAAGTTTAACACAAAATAGTCATAAGCTGCATATTAGCCAGATAAATATTCGTTCCCTGGTTCCATCCTTTGATGATATGTCTACAATCATAAAGGAATACGACTTTGACATAATTGAGATCTCAGAAACCTGGCTGAATAGCACTGTCATGTCTGAGTACCTAAATATTCTTGGGTATAAATCTATTAGTATGGATCGTGCTGGTCGGAGTGGTGGTGGTTTGCTCTTGCACTTACGGGGATATATTCATTTCAAGACTCTGAGTTTTGATTTTTCAGTGCAGACTGCTGTGGAACAGCTTTGCATATCGGTCAGTATTGCAGAACAGAATATTGCTCTGGGTTTACTATATAGGCCCCCTGCCTCTCCAGTTGCATCACTCGTGCCAATCGAAGAATACATCAGGGATGCATACTTGACGCACGACGAGGTGATAGTTATCGGAGATGTTAATGTCGACATTTTGAGAAATGCTTGCCCACTAACTCAAGCACTAAAGGAACCTACGCGGGTTTCTGGCCAATCTTCTACTTTAATTGATATCATAGTTGTGACGGAGTCTGCTTCTCTCTTTGATCACAGATTGATTTACTGTAAGTTGGATTATGCAATAAGATCTATAAAACCACATAATGTAACATTCAGGCATTTTCAACATTTCGATACTGTTTTATTTGAACAAGATGCCTCCAATGTGAAGTGTGACTTTGTTGCAGTGATTCCTGATCTGGCGGGAAAAGCGCAATTCCTCAACGATGCCGTAAATTTTCTTTTTGATATGCATGCTCCATTAAAGACTATCATGGCTGGCGAAAAACCAGCACATCCCTATATAACTCGCACTATTAAGACAATAAGCAAACTTAAAAGAAAGGTCTATAAGAGTGCTTACAAGCTGGAATATTATAGGGATTTGCGCAATTATCTGTCTAATGCTGCTCGATGCGAGAAAAAGGTATATATTCAGACTCATGTGATTGGCAACAAGTCTTGTCCTCGTAAGATGTGGAGAGAAATGGATCATAGAAAGACTGCTCGTGAATTGGGTCCAAATTTTCAAAACTCTAACAATATTAATTTTTCCTTTGTGAATGGGATTAGAAATACTAATATCGAAATTGACATTTGCAGACACTTTCAGCAAAATAGGCCTTGACGAACTTTAATTTTACTCCTGTGACCACCGAAATGATAAAAGAGGAAGTTCGTGTTAGTGTCAAAGCAGACGTCGAGCCAAGGAAAATCTAGGTAGAACTCCCTTAGATCGTCCCAGTTTGCAGAATTGTAATGCCAGATTTTGCGAGGCAACAGTGGGTCCTTCTGTAGAAGCTGCAATTCACACCTACCTAATGGCGAGACATACAATCAAATGCCTCGGGTCTGGATGGAGTCACTCTGGAGATGCTGAGGCTCGTCTTACCAACCTGCAAGGACGCTCTTTGTCACATCATTCGCTATTCACTAGAGAAGGACGACATTCCTATTACTTGGAAAAAGGCTCTAGTGATTCCCATTTCAAAAGTTCCAGTTGCTACCCAATATGAAAATTTGCAACCTATCACCCTTATTTCAATCATCATGAAAATTCTTGAAAAAATGTTTGCATCAGAGCTCACTGAATATTTTGAATTAAACAAAATAATATCCTTGTTTCAATCAGGGTTTCGTAAGAGACACAACACCTCAATCGTGGATCATATATCCAGAGCAACTGATCAGGGTCAATTTACATTTCTGGTCGCCCTCGATTAGTCAAAGGCCTTTGACCTCGTTAATTACTCTCTCTTGGCTTTAAAACTGCAATATTATGGAATCCAGGGAGTCGCACTTAAGAGACAGGTCTCAGAAGGTGTCTTTAAACGGAAATATGTCCGAAGAGTTACCAGTAAGTAAGGGAGTATCACAAGGTAGCCCCCTTGGGCTTTTACTTTTCTCTATTTATGTCGCAGATTTGCATGAACTACTCTCAAATGATGGGTGTAAAATCCCTCAATGTGCGGATGATACCCAGGTGTATATATCTGGTGATCCTGAGAATCCTGTTCAGACTGTGAGCTGCCTCAATGAGACTTTGCAAAGAATCTACGAATGGTCACTGAACAATGCTCTCTGCCTTAATCCTAACAAGACTATGGAAAGTAAAAGTGCCCGGGAAAAAGTTTTAAATAATCATTGTATGATTAGGCTAAACAATAAAGTAATTCCAATGGTGTTTTGTTGGATCCCTTTTTAAATTTTGATGCTCATGTTAATAATAAAATAGGTTTAGCTTGCTCAAAATTAAAGTCACTATATAAATTTAAATACTGTCTTCCACCTGATATCAAATGGCAGCTCGTGAATTCATTGGTGCTGTGTCACATAGATTACTGTTCATCTGTCTACTACAGATTTTTGTCTTGCGACTATATTAATAAGTTACAAAAATTACAAAATTCCTGTTTTAAATTTAGTTTTTGTACACCATTTTGTGATCATATTACACCTTACTGTAATGACTTTAAGATTTTAAAAATAGAATGTAGGTTTGCACTGTCTATTTGTAAACAATTGCTTAACATTTTACGATGGTTAAACTAACGCGAAGAAATGAGTTTCACGCTGTAAATGTGAGAAATGTAAATAATTAGGACATTCCCAGCATAAGACTTCTAAATTTGCTGCCTGCTTTTCTTATACAGCTTCTAAGCTAATAAACAAGTACATTCTTGGAACAGATGATTCAACATCTTTGTTAAAATTTAGCAACAACCTTCAAAAACGTTTTCTAGAAATGCAGCGTTCTGGGATATATGTGTAATGATAACTTAGTTGTAGTGTGTAAAGATTTGTATATATATATTTAGGTATACGTTGTTTTAAATATTTTATTATGTGTGTTTACTACCTGATTGACTGATGTGTTGTATTTTAACTATAGGCAATACCAGTCTTTACTAAATATGTTTCCTTTTGGAATGAACTTTTGTACTATTATTCCAATAAATGATTTGATTTGATTTAATTTGATCTATAGCCAATTTTACATAGATTTTAAATATATATCACTTTTCATAGATTGACTAAAGATTTATAACTACATATACGCTCTCAGAAAAAATATTAAATGATCTTGAAAAATGGCGAAACTTGTCACATGTATAGCCAATTTTACGCACATTTCAAATATCTATAACATACGATTGAAAAATGGCGCATCTTTACACGATCCTGTATTTTCTGAATACAAAGATTTATAACTACATTTACGTTCTCAGTAAAAATACTAAACAATGTTGAAAAATGGTGAAACTTGTCACATTTATAGTCAATTTTACGCACATTTCGAATATCTATACCATAAGATTGAATAATGACGCATCTTTTTACGATTCTGTATTTTCTGAACGGATGCACTTTTCATCGATAAACCAATGATTTATATCTACGTATACGCTGTCAGAAAAAATACTAAACGATCTTGAAAAATAACGAAATTTGTCACATATATACAAAGTTAAGTAGATTTCGAATATCTATACCACAAGTTTGAATATGAGCAAAGTTTACATATAAATGGCTCACCTTATATAAAACTTATCACCTTTTGTAGATTAACAACAACAAACAGGGACCGCACGTAGGCAGTTTAAATTACCATAGGGTTAGTGATTTTCAAATTAAAACAAAAACCTTTAGCATTATATGAACATTTTAATATACGTTATTCTAACTTGAAAAATATAGAAATATAAACAAACCAAGCATGTAATTCGAGTGGTGCTAAAGTACTGTGGCGGTTCGTGACAATAAGAACTGGTGAATCAAATATAATTACCTCTCTCCCCCCCCCACTCCAGCGAAAGTACCTAGTACCAAATTTTACTTTACACAATTTTACCTACAGAACAGATCTTAAGAGGAAAATAAAACACACCGGATCATAAACGGGAAAATGTAAAGTCATTTTTATGTAGTTCTATTATCGAAAACCGAACCGAAAACCAACAACAAACAGAAATTTCAAAAGTAATAACACGCATCTATACGCAAATGCAACGTCGCAACCACTGTTAAAGACGAATTAAAAACACCCGATCTCCCAATTCAGAAATAAATCTTGCTTTCGAGGTGGTGTCATTTCCATAAGTGCTTATCTATAATATGCAGACAATATGGTGCGTTGCCATGGCAACCACCGTAAACAACTGCATCGCTATAAGCCGCAAAGCGAGTTGATTTAATCAAGACGAAAGGCGATTCGACATGGAAACTTCGCGCGTTTAGGCAATGCTGTCGCGTTTTGAGCAATATACCGATATACAATAATTATTCTGATTTTATCTTCTATTCATAGCGACTGTATGTACAACTCAACATTTTATAATTTTATGTTTATTTGTTTATGATTTAAGTTAATATACTATGGTTTAGTGATTCTAATTTAAAAATAGTATAAGTTCGACAAATCTAAGGTGAAACATTGATTCACTTGGTGTATTAAGCGAGCCGCCACTGCTAAAGTATAACAAATTTCTATCAGTGCTAGGAATCAACCTTACACACTATCAGAATAATAATACTTACAATATAAATTTCCTATCGAGCTGTCATCTTCGCGACTTTTAAGGTACTAAAAGTATAAAAATAACCTCTTTTTTCGAAATATTAACGCCAAAAAATACTTCTTATTTTCCGATTCACTCCAACTGCAATGTTTTATCAAAATTAATAATTTTTTTTCAACGGCTATTATCTATCATAGCGATTTTTGAAAAACCGAAGATTAATTCCATTCTCAGCCGTTTTCACTAAAAAAGGAAGGATAACAACTACTTGGAAGACGTCATTAGCGGCATCAAAAACCGCGGAAATGTTTATTATAAAGATAGAAATAGCGCAGTAAAAGGATGCCCTGTTAATTTGTTAATTTGAATAGTTATAAACGGGATAGATCTAAGGCAGGATGATTCAAAGAGGTTTTGTTATAAGTCTAGAAGCAGTGAACGGGGATAAGACTTTTCAGAAACACTTTCCAAAGAAAGATGGAAAAGATGAATAGGAATAGGAAGTGGAACATCCTTTAATATTTGTCCATTCGCAACATATAAAGTTGGATAGTGGAATCCAACTGAGATATACCATAATTATAGTAAAATACATCAACCGGTGGACATAAATTTTGGTTGTACACAGCAGGAAATCCCATATAAAGCTTCTTCCTGTAAGACGCAGACGACCTTAATCAAAAAATTTCTCAGAGAATTTCATTCACCCGCAAAAAAGTATATTTTAACAATTAAAATTACTATTTTGGTAGGTGTCACCATAGTTATTTGATTGTAAAAAAAAATTATCGCGATAATTTTTCTGTCACAAAAATTATCGCGATAATTTTCCTGTCAAAGTCATATTCAATGAAATAAAGAAATAAGCATTCATTTAGTTCAGCCTATTTCAGAAAAACAAATCTATAAAACAATACAAATTATTTATTATTCAAATTTTGGCAATTAATAACACAGTTGTTATAATTAATAACAATGGGATTTCTATTAGATGTCGAGGGTTGATGGGGCGCCTCCATTTGTTCTTCGATGGAGGTTCCGGCTTCCTTCATGGTACTCACAAGTGTATTGTGAAACTCTGAGATTAATTGCAGATAAGGTTGGATTGAGCTTATATTCGAATGACCTGTCATGTTCACTATTTTTGAAGCATCTCCTCCCTTTTGTGATAAATGGCTAACTACTGCTGATCTATGCGAATGATTGGTGTACTTAGCTTTACTATCTGATAATATTCCTGCCTTTTCAGCCGATTTTGCTGTCCATTTAGAAATTTCGTTTCGTCCAATCGGCGAATTTTTGAACATTATACCGTTTTCTTGCCATTGAGGATTTGATGTCAAAAAGAATCTATTTGTTTTAATGTTAGGTCCTCGCTTAGAAAGAAGTTTTTTAAAAAGTCTTACAGGGCAGATATCTAGGTTTACTTTATTTTGAATCAACCACTTACTGTCTGTTAAATGTCGAGCTCCACCTTGGGCAGTTTTCGAAAAAATTGGGTTATATTCAAGTCGACCCAAACCATCCTCCTTAAAAAATTCTAATAAACAGTTTGCAGCTTCACCGCAACGCCAAGCAAGCTCATAAGAAACAACATGGAAAAACTTCTTCTGCAGCCCTTCCGATGTGTTTTCATTCCATAATTTGACCATTTTTCTGGTAGCATTTCGAGCATCTCCTGCAGGTTTGAAGGAAACATCAGTAAAAATGTCTATTTTCTTACCGTATTCATTGAAGTACTTTTCTTTTAATAATTTCGCAGTTACGTTCCACAGAGTTTTTACAACGGCTTCTTTATATTCATAACCATTTTTTTTTCTCATATTGGATGTCCAATCCTTCATTATTACCACTAAATGTTCTTCAGATGTGTCCCGGTCCAAAACATATGCCTTTTCTTTGCAAAATAATTGGAACTGCAACCATATAGACGACTTAGATCGTGTAGTATTTTCTGGCGTTAAATTTGCGATATTTTGAGCTATATTATCCATCGAAATATTGCCGAAACGTGACATTATTTCTTGCTTGTTTGACAAAAGTTATGGTAACAGTTTACTATCCGAACGCACACCTATTTTTGAACTCTTTGGGGATATTGTCATTTTAGGCGGTGAAAAATAATGAATTTAAATAGAATCCAGTGGCGGAGGTTGCAATTTTTAAGTCTTGGTAAAAATATTAGACGTCAAAGTGAAAGAGCGGATACTAAACAATTACTCCATGGCTGTTAATTTACTATTCGAACGCACACCCATCTTTGAACCTTTTGGGGCAATTGTAATCTTAGGTGGTTCAACATAATGAACTTAAAAAGAATCTAGTGGCGGAGGTTGCAAATTTTAAGTGTTGGTAAAAATATCGTCAAAGTGAAAGAGCGGATACTAAACAATTACCCCATAGCTGTTAATTTACTATCCGAACGCACACCCATCTTTCAACCTTTTGGGGCAATTGAGATTTTAGATGGTTAGAAATAATGAATTTAAAAAGAATGCAGTGGCGGAGGTTGCAAATTTTAAGCGTTGGTAAAAATATTTGACGTCAAAATGAAAGAGCGGATACTAAACAATTACCTTATGGCTGTTAATTTACTATCCGAACGCACACCTATCTTTCAACCTTTTAGGGCAATTGAGATTTGAGGTGGTTAAAAATAATGAATTTAAAAAGAATCCAGTGGCGGAGGTTGCAAATTTTAAAAATATTAGACATCAGAGTGAAAGAGCAGATACTAATCAATTACCTCATGGCTGCTAATTTATTATCCGATCGCAAGCTCATTTTTAAGCTCATACTGGCTTAAACGAACCGAAACTAACCCAGACTAACCAAATTAATTTGCCGCAGCCCTGCGCGAAGGTTTACGCTTGGTTTCTCCGCGCAATTTTTCACACCAGCTCATACTGGCTTAAACGAACCGAAATTAACCAAAAGTAACCAAACTAACCCAAACTAACCAGAGTAATTGGCCCCAGCATTGCGCGAAGAAAGGTTTGTGCTTTGCGCAAACCTTTCTCCGCGAAATTCTTCACACCAGCTCATACTGGTTTAAACGAACCGAGACTAACCCAAACTAACCAAATGGCTGCGGCCTTGCACGAAGAAAGGCTTGCGCCTCGCGCAAACCTTTCTCCGCGCAATTCTTCACACCAGCTCATACTGGCTTAAACGAACCGAAACTAACCCAAACTAACCAAATTAATTAGCCTTAGCCTTGCGCGAAGATAGGCTTACGCTTTGCGCAAGCCTTTCTCTGCGCAACTCAGAATTTCTGTTAAAAAAGAGAAATAATGCCGATGTTAGAACTCATGTTTTTTTCAAAGAAGTGTCACTATTATATTCACCATCTTAAATCGTTATTGTTTCAAATGCTTCGTTTCTAGTTTGTAATTATTGTACTTTTGAATTCGTATAATATATTTAATATTTGTATCAATACTAGAAATTTCTTACCTCCGCCATTAGATGATACTATATTAAGACTATGTTGGGGTTTGGAACCTTCGGCAACATGCACTAAAACTGAGCTTTATCCACAATACCGAAACAGAATTTTTGCATTCGACGCGCGTTTCGCTAACCATGTTAGCATCATCAGGAGATGATTAAAACTGAGTTTTAATTATCTCTTGATGATGCTAACATGGTTAGCGAAACGCGCGTCGAGTGCAAAAATTCTGTTTCGGTATTGTGAATAAAGCTCAGTTTTAGAACTATATTAAGAGTTTAAAACAATTATTATCCCAAAACGTTAACAAATACACGCGCAGATGATTAATAAAGTAGCCTGAGATAGATAATTGTTTAGTATCATCCGCTCTTTCACTTTGATGGCCAATATTTTCACCAAAACTTGAAATTTGCAACCTCCGCCATTGGATTCTTTTTAACTTCATTACTTTTAATCACTTAAAATGACTATTGCCCCAAAAATTTCAAAAATGGGCATGCGTTTGGATAGTAAATAATTACCAAAGTTATTTTGTTATTTAGTTGCTAAGGACATAATTAGTAATGTTTAGTTCCACCTTATCTATGAAAATATGACACCAGTTACTTTTTTGTGATAAAAACGTTAAATTTTCATTCATTGCAAATTTGGTTCATGAAATTCTCCTACGAATATAACTCGTGCATTGAAAATTATGGGTAATTTTCAATGCACTCGTTATATTATATATGATAATTAATTTAAAAAACAGCCCAGCGTCATACAAATAGAATATTTCTAATATGCTTTCCATCGCACTTCGTAACGACAATTTCTTATTACATTTTTAGAAAATATTTGCGGTCGTTTACGAATTTTTAATCGAAAACTTTGGCTCGCTACCAAAAGTTGTGCATCCCTTGAACTAAAAACGCGTCGCATCCGACTCGACGTGAAAACCAGGAAGTTATCACGAACAACGGTCCCGTAAACTTATATATAACTTGCCGAACATAAACTTTTTTCTTCGGGAAACAACTATATGGAAGGTAATCAATTCCCCGTCGGGTCTCGAATTATTTTAAACTTCGCCTCCCCACTTTGGATTCTCTACCCCATACGGGTAATATATTTAGATATATGCCCTTCTAATGTAGCGTGATGGTATCGTTTTCTATCACTACTTGACTATTGTTAGATCAAACTACAAAATGTTATTCTTTAATTAGCTTTAAGAAAAACATACAGAATTAAAAAAAGGGTTTCGTCACCGACGGGAATCGAACCCGGGGCGCCCGTATCGCAAGCAAAGTGCATGGTCACTTCTACTGGTCCTTAAAGACATGCAAAGATGTGTTTAAACCAGAATCCAGAAAAAAAACTGAAAAAAAAATGTTACACGCACGACCCAATCGCCTTAGCATGGAAGCAGTTAAAATTCCTAATAGGTCATGATAATATGAGGTAATGTAAATATGCATACATACGGTTGGACGATTCAAAATCTTGAAGATCAGATAATCTGAATGAGTTTTCATTGATAATAATTCTCTTATGGTATTATTGCTCATACAGTTGTTCCATAATTTGGCCAAAAGTTTATAATTGTTAGAATCATAAAATTATTTTTATGCCAAAAGAAGTTATTACATTGGTATAGTGATAGCTGTTCGAATTGATAAAATAGGACATTTTCGGCTGTAGTCATTCAACTTCCCAATATCTGCTACTAGATCAACCTTCCGATCAGTTAAGCGCAGTCGAGTTAATTCAAAATGGATGTTAACGAAAAGGAGGACGATAAAGAAAATGACAAATGTTCCGAATGGGAAATACATGTGAAATGTATTAAGCCTTTTTGATAGAAAATATAATATTTTTGTATTTAAAAAAGTGCTAATAGTTATAATTATAAGTATTAGTAGATATAAAGATTTTGCCACACAATTTGAATGTAATGTATTAGCCAAGAGCCTTATGTAACAACCCTGATGCTCAATTAAGCGCAATCTAATACCGACATGCTCTTTTTGGGAAGTTTGGTAAGTGTTTTGAACTTCATTGTTAATTTTAACTTTCCAATTCACGTACGTTTTAAATACTCCCTAACCCTAATAATGCCAGTAAAAAGTTCTTGCATGTCTCGAACAGAACGTAATTTTAGCTCTCGTCAAAATAAAATGGATAAATGTACGTGATTTTATTTACGCCGTCTTTGCCACAGTAACTTTTCCAAGTCGGAGGAGAGAGAGCGAATTACGAGAACAATCCGACAAAGGGCCGCACCTCCGGATTACTCTAGTAGTTTTTGTATTAAATTTAATTTTAAACTTTAATCAAAAGTCGCTTACCGTCTTGTTTTATTAAAGACCACTATAGCACAACGGCTAAAACGTAGTTAGTAAGTTGCCGGTTGGAGACTGCCGATCCTAATTAATTTTATTTTACGCTCAAGAAAAAGATGTTGCTCGAGTTATGACGAAACACAACGTGGAGCACTATTTGTGCGAAGAAAATACATCGCCGGTTCAACAAGGTTACATTATAGGGTGAAACAACACTCTTATGTGTGTATCTTAATAGTGAAAAAGGAGAGGAAATAGATTAAGATTCTACAGAGAAACACGCACTTATTTCATGAAAAAAGAGACTCCTTAGAAAGTCAAAGAGAGTGAGCTCTTAGGGAGGGGTAAATTACCTCCTCCGTGAGGACTCACTCTCTTTAACACACTACTCCCGAATGTATAAGAATTTACATATTTTTCTTTGCAAGAAATTCTGAATGCTTTTATAAACTACATCAATTAGATTAAGATGTTCTAATAATTATTTTATATCCAAAGCCACTTTCAAATAATTTTTGACATCTATATAGAATAAGAACATTTATCTGACCTCTAGCTACGTAGTATATGTTTCTATAGAAACTCTTCTCTCCAAACCTTTAAATTTAATGATTTTGTGGATAAAATTAAAATATTATATTAATATCCTATCAGGATATAACATTGGGGATTCGAATCAAACATTCGATTTTTAAAGTATTTAGTACGGGAGTAGAAGCCAAATTATTTTCAAGTTAAACTATTCGGATGACTGGAAAATTATACCTAAAAATACTGCTTTAAAACCCACATTTCTGCCTAATTTTCAATGTTTCTAATTCAACTTCTACTATGCTCCACTTTTTCATTTCTTTTCCAAACACGGCATTATTCATAAGTTCGAAAATTAAACACTCATTTTTGCTGTGTTTACATTTATTCGAATTTTGATGAATTTCGGGTCATGAAGTAATGCTTTCTACAAATTTTGAAGATGAATATATATGATATGAGAAGGGTGTTATTGCTCACTTGGGAAATTGAATGAATATTCTTTAGATGAAATATCCAATGAACTGAAAATTTTTGAATAAAAAAATGAATTTAGAAATATATAGGTTAATGGAAATTAACCGAAATTCCATAAAACTAATCAAATTTAACAAAAAGTAGTCAAAAGCAATCAAAAGTAACGCTGCAACTAAAATCAAATCAAATCAAACTATTAAAAATTCAATGTTTCTATTTTTATATATTTATCAATCTATTCAATATATTATATAAATTATCCTAAATAGCTTCTCTTTTGTTCAGCCCATGTGTTTTACGTTTGCTCTACCCACAAGCTCGAATGTCCTAGATGTTGAGCCACAGATAATAACTCACCTATATGATCATTTATTGTGTCCGATGTCAACTTAATCTATATATAATGTTCCCGTTCTTTGAATACATTCGGGCTTGTTTTTGCTCAAACCCTACTGTACGCTATGCTATTAATGTATTTAGACAGAGGCGTATAAGACAAAACAACGGAATTTCGAAACGCCATTGTTAATAATTGAACACGTAATCATTTAAGGACGTAAGTAGTGTATCGATGAGAGTGAGTGAGTGTCCGCTCTTACGGTGTAATAAAATTTTGCTTCCTGTTACTTAAATTTTGCTATTCTCTTCTCTCTCTTTCTAATATTAAAACAAATAACTTATGTATGTTGGTTAACCTGGTGCTATATCGTCATTTAAAATGTTTTATTACTTGTAGTTCTGCATTTATTTCCTCAATTTAAAATTTAGTGTTCTATGGAAGAACTCAAACTAAGAAATCGAGTACTCGATAAATTTAGTCGGAAAATATCCACATAATATATATGTTCGTTGCCTAATGAGGACTTTCGATTATTTAAAAACAAACAAGATTGAGATATTGCTCGTTGTTTCGAAAGCCAATGCCATAAATGACGCGAGCCACCCCTGAACATGTTTCCACCCCACGGCAATTTATCACGAGTGCTCCACGTAAATAAATAACAACTTAGAGCGCCTAAATGGATTATAAACAATCGTTCCTTCAAATAAACTTTCCAGATTCTTCGTATATTTTAATTTAATATAGTTTTTCATAGTAACTATATAATAATTTGTGATAAAGCTTGATCAATTTCTTATTGTTTATCAGTCGATTATGGCAGAAGTTTACAAGATTTATTGTAAGGCGTGATATAATAATGCGCATGTCTTTTTCGGTTGAGGCATCCTTAAGTCTTATAATAAACTGTAACAATTTAAGTTCCTGATGTTTTTTGGAAATATTCTAAGTTGC
>MU182465.1:128053-161456 GCA_016904865.1 Pissodes strobi | reverse complement strand
AAAAATCTTAAAACCTGAAAAACCATGTAACGAATTATTTCGTTACAAAACTTTAAAAGTTTTATTGTGTTGCTGAAAGCATATATTAACTTCCATAAAATATAAAAATATGTAATAATGAAGTCTTCTATTAAAATTAAAATGCATAAAAGGTAAACATCTTTACGCAGTAATAAAATATAGTTGATACTAAGATTAAAACAACATAAAATAACACGAGTTGAAGTTTTATACAAGGCATATATTATAAACAGAAGTCATAATAACACGATTTTTATTTAATTATTAAAACCTTTTCTGATGATTGTCTTCTAATTAAAATTAAATTGCATAAAATATAAACACCTTTAGGGATTTATTAAATAAATATAAGTTCATTATGAAAAAATATATTTAATTAAAAATATGGTAATATGGCAATAACTTTTTACATTCCAGTAAAACCTTTTCTGAGCTAAAAATCTTTACGGATTTATTAAATATCATTGACACTGGCATATAAGCTTACATATACATATAACACCTTTATAATTTGATTTATACAAATTTAGGGTAAAATTATAACAGTAACGTGAAACTAATAAAAAATTTAGGTTATCGGTGTAATATTTCACTAAAGGGTGGTATACGTGTCAAGACAAAAGCTTCTTGGTAGTTTAGGTATTGTCGCGATTTGTTGTTTTTCGTAAAATGATTTCTCATTAGTAAAACCGAAGTAATGATTGTGCAATACCAAAAACTGTTTTGTTTCATATTTAGTAAGAAAATCAGCTAACTACTTTATCATCGTTTAGCCTGACATCCATTGTTATTGGAGAAAACTTTCACGCTACATTAAAATAAAGTTATTATTTTATAAACCAGTGAGTAGATTAACAAACCAACAACCAAAGAAATATGATTTTTAAACTTATTCATGGAAGAGATTAGTTTAAATAAAATTATTCTGTCATAGCACAAATGAGGAACAAGAGCAAAACAACGATCAAAATTTATAAATTTTATAAGGGTCGATTCCGCCTTTATCGGTATTTAAATATATACAAACATTTTAAAGAATAACTAACTCTTTGCCTTCATCTGCTCGAATATACAGACGTTTAAATAATGATTATTTTAAATATTAGATACTGTTGTTGGCATACGAGTTATTTATGCGATAAGACTTGCCCTAAATGTAGTTATCTTCTAAGTTCCTTTCAAAGAAGCAGAATTGGTTGAATAAATATAACATATTATTACGTTCTGCAGCTCAGGTAGGATCGATCTACGTCAGATGAGAAGAGATGATAAAGAAGACAATGACAATCTCTTTTGGTTAAGGACTGAACGAATTTTACTCGTAAACGATTACTAGAACGTGCATGTCTTTTTGGATGAGACATGGTATGAACTGTTTCTAGACCTTGGTATCTGTTATATAATAAACCTATCCACTTTTACCGGCATTAAAATATATACAAACGAAATTTCAACATTTTAGAGAACAATAAAATGTAATATTAGAAAACCCTTTGCCTTTATCTGCTGGAACATACAAATGTTTAAATAATTAATATTCAAAATATTACATACAATTGTTAGCATACAAGTTATTTACGCAAAAGACGTGCCCTTGCCCTTTTTGGATGAGGTATAGTTTAATTTGTTTATAGATCTTGGTTCCTGCTTTATAATAAACCTATCTACCCTTATCGGTAAACATTTGAATATTTTAAAAAATAAAAATAACAAAATATAATATTAGAAAACTCCTTGCCTTCATCTGCTTGAATATACGTGCATTTAAATAATTAATATTCTAAATATTATATACGTTGGCATACAAATTATTTATGCAATAAGACTTGCCTTAAATGTAATAAATTGGATGAGGTATAGTTTGAATTGTTTATAGATCTTGGTTCCTGTTTTATAATAAACCTATCTGCCTTTATCGGTAAACATTTCAACATTTTAAAAAATAAAAAAAAAATAATAATAATATTAGAAAACTCTTTGCCTTCATCTGCTTGTCTATACAGACGTTTAAATAATTAATATTTTAAATATTAGATACAATTGTTGGCATACAAATTATTTATGCAATAAGACGCCTTAAATGTTACCTTCTAGGTTTCATTTTAAAAAGCATATTATTAGGTTCTGTAGCATAGGTAGGATCGATCTACTTCACGTGAGAAGAGATGATAAATAGGACCATAACAATCTCTATTGGTTAAAAACTAAATGAATTTTACTCGTGCTCGATAACTAAAACATGCATGTCTTTTCGAATGTGGTATAGTTTGAATTGTTTATAGATCTTGGTCTCTGTTATATAATAAACCTATCTGCCTTTATTTATATTTAAATATATACAAACAGCATTTCAACATTTTAAAGAATACCAAAATAAAATATAAGAAAACTCTTTGCCTTCATCTGCTCGGACATACAGACGATAAAATAATTAATATTTTAAATATTAGATACAATAATAGTTGGAATACAAATTATTTATGCAATAAGACTTGCCTTAAATACACTGCTCCAATAAATTAACGCACCACCAAAAAATAACCAAAAGTTTAAAGTAAATTTTTGTCCAAACTACTTTCTCGATTTAAATGAATTTTTTTTTGCATGACAGGTTGACTCTTCCAGAAACTCAGTGTACCACTGTATTTGCATAAAAACTTATTGTTCTATAAATACAGGGTGTTGCAATTCTAAAAACATATTATTACGTTCTGTAGCTTAGGTAGGATCGATCTACTTCAGATGAGAAGAGATGATAAACAAGACAATAACAATCTCTATTGGTTAAAAACTAAATGAATTTTACTCGTGCTCGATAACTAAAACATGCATGTCTTTTTGGATGAGGTATAGTTTGAATTGTTTATAGATCTTGGTCTCTGTTATATAATAAACCTATCTGCCTTTATCTATATTAAAATATATACAAATAGCATTTCAACATTTTAAAGAATAACAAAATATAATATAAGAAAACTCTTTGCCTTCATCTGCTCGAACATACAGACATTTAAATAACTAATATTTTAAATATTAAATACAATAATAGTTGCAATACAAATTATTTATGCAATATGACTTGCCTTAAATGTTATCTTCTAGGTCTCATTCTAAAAAGCATGGAATGTGGAAATTAATTAGCGGTTCAAATGTTTTAGTAGTTAACAATATGACTCTTTGCGTTGATCTGTTTGCATATACAATATTTTACGTAATTAATATTGGGAAAACTGATTACAAATGTCTGACAGGTATATAAATACCTGTTCTACACATGATAGGGTTCCTTTTAAATTGTCGATTCTCTGGCAGTGCATAGACGCTTCGTTTAAAGGTCCGAAATTGTTTAAATTAATATTAACAAAGTTTAAATTTAGAAAATTATTTGTTTTAATCCAGATGCATATATATGATACCGATTTCTCTAAAAACGTAGAAACGTTCTTAAGTATAAAAAAGTTGCCAATCGCCTTAAAACCTAAAGCACGAAATAAACTTCAGGGCGAACGTTCCGTGTTAATTTTATGGGTCGGCATTTTGAATCGCGGCGGCAAAAAGATTCGCAAAGTGCCTAAGAGCAGTTTACAAGACCTGAAGGTCAATATTTGTAAGAACAAGGAATCGCACTCTACTTTGTTCCGAGCTGGTTTCGGATTTCGACGCACGGATGGGGCGCAGAGAAATTGAATGAGTTTAATTCGCAGATGGTTTTTTGTTTGGAAAAATGTATGGCGATCTTGTTGTCTCGGCTAGATTTTTTTCAAAATGATTAGGTATGTTTCAATTCTCGACGACGAGCATATCACGCTATCATTACGTTTCACTATATTATAAATTTAAAGCCGGAGAAATGTGGAAACAGTTCTCTGCACTTTCGAAAGAGTTTGAGGAAAAATCGGTCCTGAAGGCGAGCTCTGTCTGCGAAAGTTCCCATTCGGCACCTCTGGGAAATAAATATCTAAGCTAGCCTATTCCCTTACTAGTGTTATTTACTTTTATCGTTTGTGAAAAACTTAGAATTCGCCATCATGATATTAGGCTTTCGAAGGAATTATTTTTAGTATGCGCTCAAGGCGGATATGTACAAGATCTCGTAAGTTGTGGAAATAGAAATGCACTGATTAATCAAGAACTAAAACTAGATTTATCATATGATGAGTAGCAATTTTTGAGAGGACATTTTGCTTTACAATAGATACACTTTGTGTATAGGCAGACTAAGAGCGGGAGTAAGTAATTCCATAAAGAAAAATCGGAGTTTCACAATTGTTTTGATATGATTTATGAGGGTAAATCTCGGCAAATGGGACGGAAATGTGTAAACGGCTGTGATATCATAACCATGCGCAGTGATTTTACGAGGGCTGCTCAAATATTTGTGCATGTCGATATAGGATATGTATACACATTAGTGTCTCGAGTACTAGCAGACTCGCGCATTTTTATTTTGGATTTCTTTAAATCAGACTGTTTTGTTCTGTAAATTGCTTCATGAACTGTAATTTTCATAAATTCTATTATACAAACTCCGTATTCTAAAGTTGCCCTTCGCAATAAAGGAAAATGCGGTCTACGTTTTTCTGTGAAAACCACTAAATCCTGGAGGTATGATTATAATAATAGTATATGCAGAATATATATCAAATTTCACAAATAGTTTATAACACAAACATTCTAATCACAAATTAAGATAATAATAATAATAATATATCATGTAGATACTGCCATATTTTAAGGTTAAGTGCGGTTACCCATTCAAGACTTGTGGGTGTAGCGCTGGATCTCCCTGATATGCCCTGAATTCGCATTCCTCGACTATATGGCGAATGGACTGGTCTGGGGCGCCACAGTCGCAGCTTGGCTTTGGTTGTTCCCCCATTTATGCAGATTGTGTGCACATACTCCATCCCAGTTCGTATCCGGTTGAGGCTCTTCCAGATATGTCGTGGTAGTTCAGAGCCGTTGGGCTTTTTAACTAGGTCGATAAGGGCGCGTATCTCGGGTGGCACTTAGTTGTTGGGCTAGTCGAAGCGGTGAGTTTCTGGAACGGAGGCGATTCATTGCTAAGCTTGGGATATCAGCATGGATGGGAAGTTGTAGGTTACTCAGTATTTTAGTATGCTCTTTCATCAAGGCTTCTTTTCTCCGTAGGGCACGTGGGGCTGCATAAGCGTTGGAAGCCGGTATAATGGGGTGGTCTTGATACATCCCGTGATGGTTCTCATTGGTATATTGAGTTGAGCATCTACCTTCTTTACATGAGGGCTGTTCATCCACATCTGGGCACAGTATTCAGCTGCAGAGTACACCAAACTGAGCACAGAGGTCCGTAGAGTGTCCGCTGATGCTCCCCAGTCAGTCTCGCAAAGCTTTTGGATTATGTTGTTGCGGGTGCTTATTTTTTTGGAAGTGATTTCAAGATGTCTTTTAAATGACAGGGTTCTATCTAGGGTCCCCCAGATATTTTGGGAAGTGTTGATAAGGGAGTAATTCATTATTTAAATGAACTTCTAGTTCAAGGTTTGCCATTTTATTGTTTAAGTGGAAGCAACAGACTTCGGTTTTATTAAGATTTGGTATCAGTCTCCATTTTGTGAAATACTCTTTCAGTTTACTAACTTTGTCAGTCAGAGTATTTTCAGCCGGTTCAAATCGCTTATGTTGTACGGCCAAAGCCAGGTCATCAGCATATCCAAACTTTTTTGCGTTAGTTTCAGGTAAGTCAGAGATGTAAAGATTGAACAGCATGGAGGCTAATACTGACCCTTGGGGGAGTCCGTTATTTAGTTTTCTCTGTTTGCTCATAGTATTACCCTAAATCACTCGGAAGTATCTGTCCCCTAGCATATTGCCGATTAGCTTCAGCGTAGTTTGACAGGGGATTATTGTGAACAGTTTGTATAGTAGTCCTTCTTTCTAAACTGCATCGTAGGCAGCAGTAAGGTCTACAAAAACCAGATATGTTTTTTCCTGTTTTTGGAAGCCTGCTTCAATGTGCGTAGTAAGGCTTAGCACTTGGTCCGTGCAGCTCCGATTAGGTCTGAAAGCTGCTTGTTCCGGTGGGATATTATCAAGGATTCGTGAACCTATCCTGTTCAAGAGGAGCCTCTCTAGGAGTTTGTACCAACAACTAAAAAGTGCTATCGGGCGGTAGCTTTCTGCTTTATCGCGTGATTTATTCGGCTTCAGTATAGCGACTACTTTAGTGATTTTGAAGGCTTTCGGCAGGCTTCCAGATACTAAGTTGCATGAGAAAAACTTGATCAACCATTTCCACGTCTTCTTTCCACATCGAAGTAGAAACTCAAGGCTCAGGGTGAATTCCATCAAAATCAGGCGCCTTGCCAGTTTTAACTTCTTTGAGAGCCGACTCTAATTCTTCAGCGGTAAACTGGCGAGAGAATTCTGTTTCGCGCGGTGTTGCTCGACGAATATTTTTGAGTTATTTGTAAGAGGTCATCAGCTGTGTTCGATTCGCCGTTTTCCATATAGAGGTTATAAAGTTCTTCCTTCACATTCATTGTTCCAGCCTAAAATATATTCCTTCCGGTACCCTCTAGGTATGCACTTCTTTGCAATTGAAACCACAGTTTCAGGAGTGGCTAGGATCCATCTTACAACTTTGTCGAGTTCATGAGAGAACTCGGCCCAATTCGCCTTTTGAAAGTCCCATCTTGGCCTTGGAATGGATCGAATCACCGGAATCTGAATGCCCACCTCATATGATCGGGCGATGTTGGCAATGTGGGAAGTTTCCTAGGATTATTTTGGACATGCTGACTGGTTTATTTTGGGAATTTTGGGTTGAGAAACAGAGATCCGGGTTATATTCCCTATTCTACGCGGCGAATCTAAATGTTCCCTTGTCTTTTGCGTCAAATATGAGGCTCAGGTTATTGCCCTCTGCCCATTCTACAAGTGTGTTTCCATTTTGATCATTGGTGTTATATTTCCACATTGTGTGATGGCTGTTGAAATCACCCACATAGATAGCTGGGTGAGGAAGTGGGGGCAAAATTTCAGGAGGCCACTGAACTAGCGGGGGCATATAGATATTTGCTATTGTGAGTTCCCCAACTTTCATCGATATGCTGTGGATGTCGTTGTTAGTGCAGGTGTCTTCTAGGTGAGCATTTTCTCTGTCACTGCGGATGTAAGTTGCACAGCCATATATGTGATTTGATTTCATTACCTACGTGAGTCTTTTACTATATTTTACTTATGTCTATATTTTTTCTCGCAGGATTTATATAATATAGGAGATATAATATTCGAACAGAGCGAATGCCTTATTGATGTGTAAACATCTTACGCGGCAGTATGAGGGCAAATGTCGGCAAATGGAACGGAAATATGCAAGCGGATGGGGACGGAAATGTATAAACGGCTGTGACAACATAATTTACGAGGGCTGCTCAAATATTTGTGCAAGTCGATACAGGATATGTTTACACATCACTGTCTCGAGTACTAGCAGACCCGCTCATTTTTTCTTTATTTAAACTATTCTAGAAATATCTCATCAATGACATTGAATGTTTCATATTTAAAACTCTTCTCGTGGTTATCTATCTGAATTTAGCTACAAGAAGGTTAGAGATAAGCGCAAACAATAGAGAATTTCAAACTATTTCAAACAATGAATTTGCGTTGTCGAATAAAATTTCTAACTTCGCCAGCATGATTGCTGGATGATCTGAGTAACTCAGAGATCATGCTGCCGGTCCCAAGCCCGGATAAAGAAGGAGGGTTCACGGGAAAGGTTAGCAGCCTGCCCGTGGTAAAAAATACCATTGCTCAGAGGATCGACGGAGAGCAGCCTCGGATTGGATGGGAAGCATTTACGACGACCTGGAGAGAATAAGGAATAAGCGAATAAGGAAACAAAGAGTACTACGCATAGGATGCTGGAATGTCACCTCCCTTAGCAATAAGGATCAGGAGATTATCATTGAAATGAAGGGTAATAATATGGATATCTGCGCCATCTCAGAAACAAAGAAGAAAGGCAAAGCCAGTACAAGACTCGAAGAGTAGGTACTCATATATAATGGTAAAAACAAAGATGAAAGGGCGTCCTCAGCAACTGTATACAAACAATGACGGTATAGAGGACCAAGCTACGGGAAATCAAGTGGACACATTATCACAACAACACCACAAAGACCAGAAGCAACACATTGCAAAGGAAAAAAATAAAACAAAACATCCCCAAATTCAAAAATCGAAAATCGTCACTAATGGAATGATCAAGTATGGAGGAGATACTTTGGTGGACGAGCAGCACGTATTCTTTAACAGAATAATCACCTCCAAGAAGGTATCTGACCAATGGAACGAAAGCATTACGATACCAATTTTTAAATAGGGCGTAAAAAATTACCCAAAAAACTACCGAGGAATCAGTCTGCTGAGCGGGGTCCTCAAACTGCTGACCAAGATACTCGCGGAGGAAGTGGCAAGTACTGGAGCGAATGAGAACAACAGGGGTTTAAGCCTAATAGGTCCACTATCGACGCGATATTTATTCTGCGTCAAATCACAGAAAAGGCCATATAATTTAACCAACCAGCATATATATGCTTTGTAGAACTAACACAAGCCTTCGCCAGAGTATGATTGCACGACATCGAAAAATTACTGAACAAACGTGGTATTAATCCTAGGGTTAAACAATAAGACATTTATTAAGGTGGGCACTGAGCTGACGAGACAAATACTCACAAACACCGGCATAAAACAGGGAGACAGTCTTAGCCTGATACTCTTCAACCTAATAATGGACGAGATAATCAACGTGTATAAGCGTCGGGCAGGGGATATAGAATCGGCAACAAAAAAATCAAGGGTTGGTACGATAGCTAGACATCGGTGTCGCAGGAATGAGGCTGTACGTTGAAGAGAACAGGACATCCATGTCCTATTAAAAGAAGAAGGAGAATACAATTTCTGTCCCTAAACCCCAAAATTTGACTGTTAATTTGTAATATTTCACGAGGGATTCAACTATTTTTCGAAAATCGAAGAAAAAATGCCCCAAAAATGTCCTTTAATGCCTTTATATTTAGGTGTTTGGGTTCGCTCATTCCGAGATGAGCATCAGATATCAGTTTTTACGAAAAATCTATAGAAAAATGAGAAAGCTCCCAGTTTTTACTATATTATCATTTCTGGTTAAAAACACTAAACGACCATGAAAAGTTTTGTAGAATATTTAATCTAGATTTGGAATATATACATACATTTCGAGGTTTCCAAAATTTTATATCTTCCACACACACAATATTATTTATTCCGGACAAAAAAGGAATAGTAATTTTTATTTTACTAATTTTGAACTTTATAATGATCCTCCCCATTGGCTTGAAATTTACAGAATTTATAAAATGAACCTTGGCCTTTAATCGAGAAGGAACTGCAATCCTCTAAATCGTTTAGAAAATATTTTATTCATTATTGACGATGATCCTAAATATTAGACAACACCGTGTACCTAACGATAACTTCAAAATGCACACATTTCAAAGATTGATTGTCTCAGTCAATTTTATTCAGAATGCTGAAATACGTTATAATCAATTTATTTGGCAAACTAAATTTAACGTAAGCAAATACTAAGGGCACTTCGCTGACTCCCGTTCTTCTAATGTTAAATGTTAGCGTAACCATGGTGACTTCTGTCAACTCCCTGAAGGACAGCGGTAAATTGACCCAGATATTTGAATTGAAAGCATTACCAGCGAAATTTGTGTAAATTTGTAATATTTACATCAGAATTTAAATATTTTTCGAAAATCGGAAAAAATCTAAAAATCTAAAAATGTAGGTGTTTGGGTCTGCTCCATCCGAAAGGGAGCATCTCAACGCTTTTTAGATATCCGTTTTCACAAAAAATCGACAATTTGGAAAAAATGGGAAAGCTTGGTATTTTTACTGTATAGTCATTTATGGTCCAAAAAGTTCTGAACCTCATTCCATCTGTAAATAATTTAATTTAATGTAAATTTGGAATCTGTACCCACATTACGAGTTTTCCGAAACTCTATGTGTTCCAAAATAATATGCTATGTTTCGGAAACAAATTAAAATTTTATATATTTTATTTTCTTTTTTCATTATTGATGATCACCCTATGTATTAAACAAGACCGCTTAATGACATTTCAAAATGCAGCCATATCGAAGATATGTTTCAAAGTCAATTTATTATTCAAAATGCTAAAATACATATAATTTATGATTTTTATCATCGATTATATATTTAGCAAACAAAATATATAAAATATTAAATTTTACATATTAACCAAATACTAAGAGCAGTTCGCTGACACCCGTTTTTCTAATGTTAAATATTAGCGTAACCATGGTGATTTCTGTCAGCGCAGTGAAGGACATCGACAAATTGCCCCAGTTATTTGTTTTGGGACCATGAAACGGTACCAGCGAAATTTTTGCTTCTCTATAACTTCGAATCTAGTCAATTGAAATGTGGCTTGTAAATTTTAAAACTCGTCTTATAAATATTTTAGCGGACAGATTCCAAAGTTACTTGTGTAGAATTACGAGAGATATAATATGGGAATTCACGTCACAACACAAACGGATTAACGTAAAGAGGCCAAAAAGGTATAAAAATTGGTCGCAAAATTTACGTAAGAAAGGTCTAAGGTTAACGTAATTACAGTTTCTACAGGTCGGCCGTGTCGAGGGTTAATTTTTCGATTTCTCCCTCGTTCACTTATTTATTTATTTATTTATGTGGAGAAGGCGGGTATAATAGAGGATCCCGACTTAAATATCCCACTCTGTTACGCCAAACGGGTCTAGTCAAGGCCGTACAGGAAGTCACGTTAATAATTCAGGTCCCATAAATTTCGGTTTGCATAAATGAATTCGATGGGAATATATAATGGAAAATTAATTAACAGGGGTTACAGCTTAAGCACATCGCTCGAAGGACTGGGATAGTTTAGTTTGGGTTTCTTAAGAGAGCTTTTTAGTGGACGAACTCGTTCTATAGTGATGCGATTAAAAATTTGTTCCCAGTTTCGTTTAAAAATGGTACCGTTGCAAGATGTTAGTTTAATTCCAAATTTTAGTCAACTACTTGATTCATTAGAGAAACCTTAAAGGATAAGTGAGAAGACTCAAGAAATTACAGCGATGAAAACTTAATTTTAATTCGTTACTGTTTTTTTACTTTCGCTTGTATTTTACACGGTGCGCTCTATGAAATAGCTATGGAAACACGAGCAATTCATTTCCGGCCAAGATAAATCTCTGCCGCATCCACAACGATTTCGAACGGGATGCATTTTGCTCTCTAACGCGTCTCGACGGAAGTGGCAGTTTTAAATTAAGTCGTCCCGGTTAAAAATGACGAGCACCTAACGCGTTTTATGTCTCGCTTTTCCTTGTATTACGTGCGCGTTTTCAGAAAATATGCATCATATTTCGGAAACAAATCGTTCCGCGGATTGTCTACAGGGAGTTTTATTGAGCTATAATAACGATCAACGGCCTTTAAAGCAACATCTGAGATGTATACAATGTATTTACATAAATAAATAATATTACAAATGCTATATTCCGACGAGTTAAAGCAGATATACTTTAACGGGACGTCTGGAGAAGTTCCTTTCGGGGCCGCAGGGGAAATCAGCAGTGATAGTCTCCTACAGCCTGTAGAAGGAGAAGCGCCTGTCCCATATTAAGGAAATTTTATGCCCCTTTCATCACCCTTTATCAATGCCGATTGCTGATTTATTTAAATCAGAACATTCCTCTATCTTCTGCATGTGTTTTATTCTTGATAGGAGTTTTTAAGTTAACATACACTTGACGCAGGCGTCGCGTCGTCTTCATTTACTACAAAAGGAAAAAACTAAAACGCTAGCTTTAATATCAAAAACAGCATTAATCACTGACCAAAATAAAATTAATAAACTGAAAATTATAGACAAAGGGAACATGACCAACATAGCGGATTATGAGAAGATATACATTGCTAACATATTCATCATAAAATGAATTATAAAGTAAAATAATAATACATTTAAGAAATAAAAAAAATAGGTACATCTAGGTGTTTCTTCAATTTATTTATGGCTGTATTTAGAATATTGCAAATTTTGAGAGGTTGGTCAAAAGAAAGGACGGGCCCATTTTTGTGAACTTAAAGTCATGATTTAGAATTTTATGCAAATTTTAAAGATGAAAGCTTTATCTCTATTTTTTTACTCAATTTGGAATGGTAATTGACAAAAAGACTTCAAAATATTAACATTGTAGTGTATCAGGAAAACACTCGGTATTCCATAAATTAGATCGTGAAGGCGACCCGACTAGTTCGAGGTTTAGACGAAGGTTATGTACATTACCCATTACACGTAATATTATTGTTTAACTCCAACGAACGCGATATTAGACACAGGTGACAAGGTTAGGTCAACCTTGTTGAACTGGCATTGTTATTGTAACATTACATACATAATATGAACCTACACCAACCCGGCATAGATAGAGAGAATACAAGACTCACTGACGCAATTGATATGCGTACGTAGATTATAAGAATATACATTATGTAGCGTTACTATCTTATATATTCTTTGCTAAAGTTAATACAGAACTCTATAGTTACCTGGAGTATTATTCTATAAATAAAAGGAGTTCTACAACATTATCAACAAGGAAAAAAACTAAAGTTTATTTGAAGTGAACTTAGTGACTGTTTCTTGTAATTCCCTTGGAGAGACGTCTGTAAATCCAGCGATCCCTCTCTAATTCCTGAATCTATTACAGAGGTCATTCTCATTGGGATGGTGACTTCAATCCCTTTCTGTAATAAACGATCCTATCCTGGAAAATCATAGTTTAACAAAAGGTATACTCAGGCGGTTTCCAAAAAGAACCAAACTTATCAGAAATGGGCAACAACCTTTCGGTTTTTTCGCGCCGAGCTCTCCTGAATGCACGAAATAGCTACAAACTAATACTTTCGGATCCGATGATTTTTGGGCGGACTTTTGGGTTTTATGTCGCATTTCTTTGGGTCTGCCAGTACTTTTCTGTCACCCATTGATCAATCCAAAGCTGATTTTGATCAGAGAGTTCACGAGAAACTTTTGAACTGACCGAACGGCTCAAAATCATTTTGGGGATTTGCAAAGGCCGTAGGGGAAAACTTTTCATCTTCAAGTTTTCCACCACTATTGCGCGAAGGCAATTCCGTTGCAATGACTGCAAAAGAGAAGGCAAACTTGTTTGCCTCATCGTTTGCACGAAATTCTACCCTTGATGTACAAGGAAAGACTTCACCAATGTTGACTAGGATCGCCACAACAATGCCAGAAATCGTTTTCAAGCAAAAAAGGTAAGAGGGTTATTTCGAATGTTCAAAGGCCGCTGGTCTGAATGGAATTCCCCTATTTGTTCTCAAACAATGCGCCCTGGAGCTATCACCTATTCTAACAAAACTATATACCTTATGCTACAATAATGATATTTTGCCAGCCTTCTGGAAGCGCCCTAGAGTGCAACCTGTACATAAGAAGGGAAAGAAGGATATTACCAGTAACTACCGTCCAATATCTTTAACCCCAGTAGTGGCCAAGGTAATGGAAAAGGTCATTAATACCGAAATCCTGAAATACAAAACAACATAATATCTGATAGACAGTATGAATTTAGAAAGAAGCGCTCAACAGGAGATCTGATGTCCTATGTAACACGCATTTGGAATTCAACCCTGGAAAAACACGGAGAGTCCCGAGTCGTTGCTCTTGACATCTTCAAAGACTTCGACCGGGTGTGGCATCAATCACTCCTGGACAAACTCTCAGCATATGGCCTTCCACCTGTATAGGTTTTTAGATAAAAGGAGTATTCAGGTCGCTATCAATGGCGTCTCGTCCGAGGCAATTGCCATCGATGCTGGTGTTCCACAGGGTTCGGTTTTGTCTCCAACTTTGTTCCTGCTACACATAAATGACCTACTAAAGCTTACTGAAAACTCCATTTACAGCTATGCAGACGATAGCAGTCTTGTATCATCCTTTTCTTCTGACAAATTATTATCATCGGCCACTCTGGGACAACTAAGAAGACTCAATCAATCGAGACTTAAACACAATTCTGGAATGGGGATCCAACAATCTTGTAACCTTCAATGCCAAAACACACAAACTGCTATGTTCTCCCGAAGAAAAACTAAGGGAAACTATCCTGACATCATCATGGAGGGGGAAATCTTTTTTCCATCCTCCAATCTTTCGCTTCTTGGAATAAGCGCAAGCACCAAGTGTGCCTCACAAACAGTGGGTGCCAAAAAATACTTCAGCTCCCATCAGCTGCTTACACTCTATAAAGAGATCGCCAGCAGATGAAGAGGGACAGATCGTAAGAAACCAAATTGACTATGTGTTGATTAAACAAAGATACAAAAACGCAATCATGTGGGCAAAAACATACCCAAGTACCGACATAGTAACCAAAATTAGGCTCAAAATGAAACAATTAATAAGAAGATCAGAAAATACCCGAATCGATACTACCAGACTAAGAGATACAGAAACAAGGCAACATTTGACAGAACAAATCAACAAAGAGGAAATTCTCCAAAACACTGATATAGAAAACAAATGGCTTCTAATGGGTACAAAAATAACTGAAAGTCAAAAGTGTTAGCACCAAAAACATTCAAAAAGATATAATGGATGACAGAGGAGATCCTTCAGTTAATGGACGAAAGACGACAGTTCAAGAACAGAGATGATATGAAATATAGAGAGATAAATAAACAAATAAAACATAAAATTAATCAAGCAAAGGAAAAATGGCTAAAAGAACAATGTGACGAGATAGAGGAGTATCAGAAAAAATAAAAGATATGACATACTAATAGAAAAAGAAAACCAGGGATACTCAAAGAGGCAAACGGAAAGCTAATCTTGAATACAAATTAGAAACTAAAAAAATGCACAGAATATATCAATGAGTTTGGAGACAATCGAACAGGCCAAAAGGAAACTGAAGTAGAAGATAACGAGTTTCTAAAAATATTAAAAGCAGAAATAAAAACGGCCCTAACAAACAACAAAAATGAGAAAGCAGAATGATGATACCTTGGATATACGAAGCATACAAAACAGGACATATGCTGGAACAATGGTTACTCTTCACCTTCTGCGCTATACCAAAAGCCACAACGCTAAAGACTGTTGTGAATACAGAACAATATTCTTAATAAGTCGTGCACTCAGAAAGTATTACATAGACGCATTAATAAAAAACTAGAAGAGGGAATAGATGACAGTCAATTTGGGTTCAGAAACGGACTAGGTACCAGAGAGGCGTTGTGTTTGCACTGAATGTGTTAGCACAGAGGTGTCTAGACATGAACATGGATATGCATGTCTGTTACGTTGACTTCGAAAAAGCCTTCGGTAAAGTAAGACCCGAAAAGCTACTCAAAATACTTCGAACAAAAAACATAGAAAACAGAGATTTAAGAATAACAACAAATCTTTACTGGAATCAACGCGTACAAATAATAGTGGACAATGAACAAAGCCCAGAAATAGAAATGAGGAGAGAAGTGAGAGAGGGATGTATTATGTCTCCCCTGCTCTTCAATGTATACCGTGACTCAATTTTTGAAGAGGCACTACTATCTGAGGAGGAAGGAATAATAATAAACGGAAAAGTAATAAACAATATAAGCTTTGCGGATAACACAGTGATTATTAAAAGCTCCGCGGAAGAACTTCAAATACTATTAAATAGAACCAGTACATTTTGTGAACAAAATGGATTAAAAATAAACATGAAAAGACTAAAATATGGTAATAAAAAAAAGCCAATCACACAATCAAACTTAAATTTAATGTATTGACAAATAGAAAGAGTTCGAAAATACAAATACCTGGGCACCTGGATTACAGAAAATAATGACCTAACAACAGAAATAAGAACTAAAATAGAAACAGCAAGAAATGCGTTGGTGAAACTGTAAACAATCCTCTGTTCCAGATACCTCACAATAGAACTAAAAGTGAGAACATAAAGGTGATATGTGTTTTCAATACTATATTATGGATTGGAAAGCTGGACACTTAAACAAGAACACATAAACAAACTGCAGTCATTCGAAATGTGGTGTTATAGAAGAATGCTCAGGATATCATGGACAGAAAGAAAAACAAACAAGGGAACAAGAAGTATTGCTAGAAGGAGAATTTCATGGTTAACTTAAGAAATTTAAGGGACTGGTTTAACTGTAGCTTAATAGAACTTTTCAGAGTGGCGGCAAGAAAAGTAAGAATAGCAATGATGATATCCAACCTCCGATAGAAGATGACACCCTAAGAAGAAGAAGAGTATTATAATTTATTTAGAAAGTAATAAAATTTTTGTTGTTAAAGTTTTTTTATTGACACTAAAATGTGTAGAAAGTAAACATCTTCACGAAGTTATTAATGCAATTGATAATCAAATTAAAACAATATCATTAAATCTTTAAAAATATTGTAATCTACTAAAATGCATAAGCTACTAAACAAATATCATCCTGTCGCAAGTTTGAGTTTGAACTTGGAGATTGTTATATAAACATTAAAGGCAAATTATAAACAACGCAAACAATCAACGGAAGCGACTTTGAACCTTATGCATGCAATGATCATCACTTTGTTTTATATAAATACGCTACCAAATCCTCAGTTCGGCAGACTTTGGTCTCACCTCCAGCTCTCAGGTTAGTCACTTGACGACTGTTTTCTGGGTTCTATCCGCTCCTAAAGTTAGCCATACGACTGCTTTAGGTTCTAGTCCTTTCCTTCCAAACCTGGTACCGGTTAGTCACTTGACGACTGCTAGGACCAGGGGTTGCACAACCTCCATAGTAAAGTCTTGACAAGAAGTTTGTCAGTGTTGAGAAAGACAAGTGTCTAAATAGTTAGTTAAAAAGTTTAGTGAAATCTCTTAGTGCTCCTAAATAAAACCCAACTCTTAAGAAAAACTATAAATTATAGGGCAGTAAGCAAAGCCCTATAAACAGTACCTCAAATCGAGAAAACATGCGCACCGTAGTAATCGGGTATAATAGAATCTCATTTTTTCTGACCAATAATTATTGTTAAAGTTTTATCGTTAATACATTGTTATTGTTATAAACTAAACGTGCTTACTTTCTATCTCTTCTTACCCCACGTAACGCGATCCCGGTCTACCTCAGTTATCCCCCCGGCACGCTAAACGAGGCGTATCCTCACGAGTAGAACATCCAGTGGTAGATTAAAGGAAACATTGAGACCCCGTCATTGTACTAATCGCGACGAGGCTCTTCTCTGAGAAGTTATTCTTTAAATAAACGCGCTACCCCCTAAGCAACTCGTGACAATATATATCATATTGTCACAGAGAATATTAGCTTGTGATAATCCTCTCTGTTCTTTCAGGTTGCGTAGCTCAGCTGGTGATGATAAGAATGATAAATCGCTACCTTCGAAATAAATGTACGTCTATTGATGGTCAAGTTTAGTACAAATTAGTTGGATTTGGAGCAAACGTAAATCTATTGATGACCAGGTTTCATATAAAATATCAAAAGGGTTTGAAGCGCATGACTATTCATCTAAGACTGATTAGACGCGACCTATTCCTTGAGGCAATTCGAAGTTTCCTGGGGGTAATTTGAAGTTTCCTTGAAAGCACTTTAAGTTACGATGATTTTAAAAGATTTACTTTATTCACTTTCTATTGGCATATTTAATTAAATTGGTTTTTTTATTTAATTGATTTTGTTATTTCGTAGCTGATCTATTCTAAGGAGAAGGTTATTGCGACATTTCCCGTAAAGGTACAAAATGCCATAGAGTTTAACCCCCCAGAGTCTTTACCGTAAAGGTACAACTAGCTCTAGATGAACAGTGGGGTGAATTTGTTGTCCGTAAACGTTTGTTGTAAAAGTACTACAAACTGAGCCAAGCTGTCATTTACTCGGTTTGCACGTTCTTTTATACTAAAATTTGTTGAATGTTCACTGAAAACATGTTTAGATAACAAGCATAATAATTATCTTTCAAGATCAAGTATCTAGCTCAAACTTAAGACTGAGTGTTCTTTTTTATACTAGAATCTTTTAATTAACACATTCCCCCTTCTACAGGCATTGACCTTCAATGTTAAAAAGCATCTTTTAGAATAAAAAGCTCAAAATTCATCGTTAATGAAGATAAAAAAGATCTCTAATAAACGAAGCTTTTTACTGAATTATTTTAAGCATTCAAAAGCCCTTTCTAATGAGTATAAAAAGAAGAGAGCCTTCCTAATTATTAACGAGTTGTCCTCAAAGTTCGAATATTCATATTGCTCCTTACATAATATTTCAAAGCTATTAGTCTTGGTCCTGCCTATGGCTTAGTTCGGTCCTAGATTCCAACCAATAGTCCTCCGCTAACCCCTACTTAGTTCAGAATTTTTGCTGTGGGACCCCATTTGGCTGCTATTTATATAAAAGCTTCATGTGACTGAATTGGATAGTGCTCCATGTACATGAAGAAATATATGAAAACATCGATAATCAATATTAACAACTAATTGTGATTCTAACGTTTCTACGTTTTTAACAATAATACATTTCTTTTTTAAAATTAAAACACATAAAGGCTTACGAAGTGATTAAATAAAATTGATGAATAATTACATGAAAATCAATCATCATTTATTAACCATATGGTCAAAAGTACATGACATTGGATTTGTCAAAATAAAAACTAAAAACTAACTAAAATATATGACTAAAATTACTAGATCTGGTACTTAAAACTAAAGTAAAACAAATTTAAAATGACAAATATTTAAAGTTGAAGGTGTAACATTTCGCTCGAGTGGTATACTTTCTGAAAAAGCGGTGTTGGTGGTTTAAATATAGTCGTATTTAGTTGTAAAATGATTTTTATTGAAGGCTAGTGTGATATAACTTTAGGTTAGCTGAAATTATAAAACTCTCTACCTTCATCAGCTTGATAGTAAACTGAATTCGTTTTAAGTAAAAGGCTAAAACGAATGCCCAATTTATGAAACAAGCGTGGTTTTGCTAATTCGAAGCAATTTAACACTAATCCATATTTCGCAAATTAGGAAACTCTCTGCCTAGATCAGTTTGAAGCTACATTTAAATAAAATTATTCTTTTATAAACTAATTGAGAATCTTTTCTTTTATAATCGATCTGCGATAAATAAAGTAACAAACTCAATCAATCAAAAAATAGTGAAAAAATATATTCCGCACAATTTTGATACTAAATTATAAAATATTTTGCCTTTATCAGTAAGATACATTTAAATGGCATTATTCTTTGATGATTCAGTTTTGAAACAAGGATACGATTTGAAACATTTGCCTGAAAATTATGTCTTAATCGATTTGAAAATACTTTTAAATGCATTCTTTAATCCATAATCTATTTGCCATAAGTATATCATCTAGTAACGAGCAAAAAATAGTAAAGAAAATAAGACTTTAAAACCAATATGCCTTCACCATTTTAAAGATCGGTAAGCGATATGTGCTTCTTTCCATAAAGTTTTTAATATTAAGTAGAAGGTGAAGTTTAAAAAAGGTCTAAATCTGCATTTCCGCACACCGAGCACAAATGTTCGAATATTATGTCGTCAGCATCTGTAAACGTAGCTCGAATCGATTACATTGGAGGTATGGAGGTCATTTATCATTGGAGTCGAATGCACTGCGCGACTGCATCCGGAATAAAAATGAGATCTCCACAAACTTATGCCGGACACGGCGATATTAGGGTTATAGTTCCATGACGATGTTTCGAAATCTATTAAATGTCTGGTTCCAAGTGTGTGTTGAGACTTTAGTCATGTGTTATATTTTAAGTACCTCACTGGATTTATTAGTGCTGTATTAAAGAAGTAGAAAATTATAAATGAAAATTGACAGAGTTAAAATCCATAACCTATAGTTAGAAGGTTGAGAAATGATATGAAGATATTAGCAAGGCTTATGAATATCCTATTATTTCAAAATATAAGCAAGTAATCGAGAACGGAAAAGTATTAGAAGAGGGCTCGAGAAGATGGATAAAATAATAACTTTAGTCTCAGAGATTGATAGCTTGGCGCTCTCAACCAGGGTGTGTCAACCACTTTTATCTTTTTAATCCTTTTTATAAAAATATTTAGCATAATAGAATAGAAACTGTACCCCAGGCCACCCTGTAGCCGGCGAATGAACAATAGTGCGTGCAATGAAATAGAAATGAAGGATAAGCAATGAATTGGGACACCACTGTCGGAAAGCTGGGTTTTAATTTTAAATTTGTCTGAATTTATAATGAGGTATAATGTAGTTGTTTTAATAAGTGTAATATTAATTCACTAAAATAAAACAATTTAAAACAAAAAATACAGTAATTATTGCATGCAAATAGTTCAATAACAGAATTTAACAATTTTTAAATAATAATTAACTGTCGATAGAATCATCCTCAGAAAAACTTGAAAAATGTTCGACTTCGCAACTGATTTGAGATCCTTGATTAACAGATTTTTAATTTTTACTCATGGAAGGTGGTGTAAAACACAGATTTTAGACCAAAAACAAACCTTCCTACCACACCGCAAATCCTTTCACCTAATTTCACGTCGCTATTCCCCCTACCTAATTTCAAACCCAGCGAAACAGACAATAAAACAGCAAAACAGACAATAAAGTGCATTGGAGAATGTTTTTTTAACGTTTTTGGCTGTTTTCTTGCTGTTTTTGGTCTGTTTTACTGTCTGTTTTGCTACTTTACTGTCTGTTTTGCTATTTTACTGTGTGTTTTGCTGGGTTTGAAATTAGGTATGGGGAATGGCGACGTGAAATTAGGTGGGATGACTCGCGATGTGATATGAGGACTAGGGATCACTAGTGATAATTTTTTTTGGTCTAGAACTTGTGCTTTACATCTACTCATGGGATGTCAACAATAGGAAGGGTATCAAAGGATGATTAACGTGCAGATTATTGCGTGCCACCTAAATGGAACAAAAAATATGTACGGTACATGCAAATTGTCGCAGTTCGTTCCAAGCGATTTCTCCAGATTGGTGTGTCATTGTGGCGACACCGAATGCGGCGTAATCCCTTAAATCGAGTCGTCATCTATCAGGACCGGGAAAATGCAGCGAGAATAAAAATGAGTGCAAAAATGTCGGCCGGACACGGTAATATTTCAGGATGCGGTCGGGAACGTTGGCGGCGCGATATATGGATTTTTAAATCGGTGAAACGTCCCGAGCCAAATTTATTTCCGATCTTAAGGAGACGCTAGTTTTAGGAAAACTGGCGGCCGCGTTTTGGGGAAAATTCCATGCAAAAATGTAATCTACACAAAAATGTATTATCTCAGTTTCTCTGACTACCAATCTATGGTCGATGCTTTACTTCGATGTATGTATGCAGAGCGTTTTCTTCAGTATTGATGAAGAATCTAAAGAAGATACTGCAATGAACAGTGTTGCGAAGTATGTTCCCGAATTGACAGAATTCGCATGACTTTGTAATAATAATCTATGCCATCGAAGAGACGAAATGCAATTTGATATTTAAATATAATTCTATGGAGGGTGCAGTTGCCATATATAACTTTAAAAGGCTATATTAACCGTGGCCAATGAGCTAATAGCTATTGGAATCAGTTTAAGTGATTTTGCACCAACAATTCTTATTGGAGGTAGAAACGGATTATTTGTGATACTGAATAAAGAAGAATGGAAAACTCTGTTGAAATACCAGGGAGTGGTAGCTAATTACATTTATTCTTCTAGTTCTGATACACAATGGCTGATGTGTGGCAACATTGCTTTAAGTTTTCATAAATTCATCAAAAAAATTCATAAGTTTGATGGAAATTACGTTTATCTCTGATGCAATTCTGCTGACACATGATGGTCATTCATTGAAGTTGAGTTAAAGTTAATCGATGTTGTGACATCAATCCAAGATTATTGCGTCGAGTGTCATATGTGTGTCTGTCCCCAACTGTAATGAATTCAGAATAGCGTGTTTTATGTATAATATACATTGGTAAATATACAAAACAGGCATTGTTAAAATTTTCAATTGTTTGAATAAAGGTCTACAGCTGTTTTTATTACACACTATTCTTATAGCAGTTTTCTGCATTTTAAAAACCTGTATCCAGTCTGTCGAATTACCCCAAAAAAAGAAGGCCATACGATAGCTTTGAATGAAAAAGACCCATGTATGCAGTCCAGCTGACCTCGGAGGGAGCCATTCCTGAGATTCGACGTAGAAGGTACCGAATAGAAGAAAGTTTGCTCAACAGCTGACTAATATGGGGCCTCCAGGTTAATCTGCTGTCAATCCAAATGCCAAGAAACCTCACATGACTTGCCTCCCTTTCTTTGAGGGAGAAGGAGGCAAGCTCAGTTTTGTCCATGTTAAGACACAAGTTATTATCTGCAAACCACATGAGGAGATCATTAGTTGTTAAGCCCGCAGCTGCTTGAAGTTTTGAAATATCTTTACAACATCTAAGAAGTGTGGTATGATCAGCATATTGAATCACTGTGGCACTCCTGTACAAACTGGCAATGAGGTGTCGCCTTCATGCCCAACAAGTTGTGCTCTGTTACAGAGGTATGAATCAATAAGTCTCAGAACATTACCCCTATACCATAGTGTACCAGCTTGCTAAACAGAATATGATGAGCCACACAGTCAAACGCCTTTGACAGTAACCTTTCACCATCCTCAAACTACCTGACTCAGCAGCTCCGCAAGAGCATCACTGGTAGACCTTTTCTTTCTGAACCCAAACTGCAATGGGGCCAAAAGTTTATTTTTTTCTAAAAAATTGAGATTCCATTACTGGTTTCGACAAGACTGGTACAAGTGATTTTTAATAAAATATTGCAATTTTATTATTTGTTTTTATTTCATAAAAAAAATATTAAGTTTTCACTTAAATTAGGTGTAAGATAAAACCATTAAATTGCAGTACATATCTATTAAGAATCCGCGAATTGTGTTATTTATCCAATCCAATCCATTTAACATAATACTTTATTATATTTCGGTCTCGTCTTCGTAAATAACCAGATGTAGTCTCCCCATTCCGCACCGAATACCACGAGTTTAAAGCCAAAAAATCCATCCGCCCTGCATCTCGCCACCCCCGTACCTAGTTGTCATTCTTCTTTCTCGTGTCGAACGAACCACACGTGCCGCGTACCGTGTCGTGCTATCGGCATAGTTTCGATTGATAATTCTTTTTAAAGACAAATGCGTGTACTTCCTTCATCAAACTGGGTATACCCTATCTCGGAAAGTCGCCTGAGCGCTAGCTAAGCCTGGACGGGGGCGGTTTCTGAAAAATTTCCTCGTAACAGCGTCAATCCGTATATGCCAAAGTCAAAGTCAAAGTCCAGACAAGTTTGCGGTTATACCTAATATTGTCCGTTAATTAGTGTGAAATGCCGAAATATAGCAAAAGGAGAAGACACAGACTTCAGATGATGAAGAAACTCTTCTACGTGAATATAAAAAAAAATCAAAAGGCAATTAAACGTTTTTCGGCTTGAATCGGTGAGGGATGATCGTTCTCGTTATCCGTGACATTCACGACGCTCATCGCCTTCAGCAGGACTATTTTCGGGCTATGAAATTTCGATCGATGAAGCCGGCACAATCCAAGACGCCAACATAAACACAGATGACCTTACAGGTAAGCCTTAAAATTGAAAGGCTTGTGGTTGTTTGGGTATCAATTTTATTCTACATGTGGAACTCGGGTACATTATTATTTTATGACAACTTTTATTACAAATAATTCAAATTAAAGGGCAAATTAAAGGCTAACCCAAGCCCGGGCAAAAATGAGCTTCAGGCATCTGTTATAGAAAATAAAACTTTAAGTAATGAGTTCAATAGGCCTGCTCTTTATCTTAAGAATTGCCTTGTATCGTCGATTTTAAAATAACATAACGAAATTTATAAGTCTAGGAATTATATGGATAATGTACAATACATATCGTTTGATAATGCATAGATAATAAAGTAAAAAATTTTACATACCTTAAGTTTTGCGTATTTATAATAATAGGCCGATCTATATTTATTTATGGCAATACAATCACCCTATTTATGGCAATAGGTTGCAATTAATTATGCACTCATTCATACTATATATGTCTCCATTTTTGGCAATGGAACCATCCTATTTATGGTGATAGGTTGAAATTCGCTATATATAACCCATTTTTGGCAATGGGTATAGCATGCATGCAGTTTCATGTTTCAAATAAAGGAAATTGTTGCATATTTAACACATGCAATTGTGCTTGACAACACCTCTACTATACCACCAACTCCAGAACTAGATGATACGATTTATAAGTCCAGGAATTATATGGATAATGTACAATACATATCGTTAGATAATGCATAAATAATAAAATAAAAATTATCACATACCTTAAGTTTTGAGTACTTTCATAATAATAGGCCGATCTATATTTATTTATGGCAATATAATCACCCTATTTATGGCAATAGGTTGCAATTAATCATGCACTCATTCATAAGTGCTATGTATGTCTCCATTTTTGGCAATGGAACCATCCTATTTATGGTAATAGATTGAAAATATAACTCATTTTTGGCAATGGGTATAGCATGCAATGCAGTTTCATGTTTCAAATAAAGTAAATTATTGCATGTTTATTAACACATGAAAGAGTACTTGACAACACCTCTACTATACCACCAACTCCAGAACTAGATGACACGATTCTGGAAATGATAGGGAGGAACTTCCAGACAAACAATAATTGCCCTCGCCCCCCCCCCCCCCTCCCCCTTTTCAAAAAGGCATCGCAAGCCGATGGACTAAAATGCTCAAAAATGAAATACGTTTAGAGGAGGAAAATAACTTGATTAAAAAATATCCCCACGCGGAAAACTGTCCCATACTGGCAAGCCCCAATTAAATCCGGAAGTTGCTAAAGTCATAAATGGTCAAGTTACAGGTAGGGATGAAAAACTTACCGGCCAACAGAATCAGATTGGGGCTGCCATCTCGGCTTTGGATCATCTACTCACAAATTTGTTATCTGAAGAGGGGGGGGGGGGGCAACATGAACTACATAAGGCTGTGGTGACGCAGGAAAATTGCTGTAGGGTTTTCATCAAACCCAATCGGCTACAAGAAGAGAGTTGATTGCTATCAATTTAAGGAAATATTTGAAAGACACTCTTAACTAACGTGTCATCCGATGGCTGGTTCATTGGGGAAAAGTTTAGTGACAAGATCAAGGCTGCTAAAGAATTAGAGAGGTGCAGATCTTAAACACAAAACTAAAAAAAAAACAGCCTCTCGTCCAAGACAAGACTTTAAACTACAGCCGTCCACCCCAGGAGTACAACCTGGAGGCAGCCAGGATGGACGTCTACAGAACGTGCAGCGAGCTTTCCAACAACGTTATATGGATTTTCACAGGAAGACAGTTCGAGGCAACAACAATCAAGATAGGAGGAAGACCAGAACAGAGTACCGGCTGTCAGCACGAACTAAGTACCGATACAAGCCTTAAGTCATCAAAGTAAGTTTAGTATAGCAGTGGGGAGGTAAAAACTTTCGAAGTAAAATGGCGATAACTAACACAAGACGAATTGGTTTTGTCTTGGATCTCTGGTCTGAAAATTCCTTTCCACAAAACACCAATTCAGTTATTTCAGCCTGTTTGTTGTAAGTGGTCGATAAAAGAGGAGACATATACTCTTCAGTTGCATTCAGCAACTACTTTGCTCTGGAGCAATTAACATGGTAAAACCGTGCAAAAGTCAATATGTTTCTAATATTTTTCTAAGGCCTAAGTACGATAGCTCGTATAGATTAATTTCAAATTTAAAAAACTGAAGTAAATTTATTAACACTCAGTAGTTTAAGCTAGAAGATCATAAAACTGTATTCAATATCATAAAAAAAAATTGGTATATGACAACTTTGGACCTTACAGATGCCTATTTTCTTATCCGAATTCATGCTTAACATAAAAAGTTTTTAAGATTTAAGTTCAAGGACACATTGTTTCTGTGTGTGAATTCTTGTTTAACTGTGCACCAGTAATTTTCACAAAATTAATAAAACCTGTTGTTGCTTACCTAGTAGCCAGCAAGCTAGTAGGTACATATTAGTCAATACATGGTTTTCTTTTGTTAGGAAACATTTATAATGAATGACAGCAAAATGACAATACATTGTTTAGAGAATTTAGGTTTTCTCATTAACTATAAAAGAAGTGTCTTACAATTCAGTAGAATTTACAATTTCTGTACCTAAAGACAAACAAACTTCCATAATAAAATTACTGAAGTCAATTATGTCAATTAAATCTTGTCAGATCAGAGTTTTTGCACAAATGATTGGTAAACTAATCTCCATATGTCTAGCCATACCTTGCAGTTGGCTATATACAAAGCTACTTCAAAGACAAAAATATCTGGCGTTGAAATGTGTTTTGGTAACTATAATAAATCAATGCAAATCCCATCCATTCTTAGAAATGACCTTAAATGGTGATTATCAAAAATTCAAAACAGAAGGAACCCTATTCGAAGGGAAAATTTCGATACCGAAATATCTTTATATATGCTTCCTTGACGGGTTGGGGGTTCATTGTAACAACATTAAATCTCATGGTTTTTGGTCTACAACAGAAAAACAGGAACATATAAACTTCTTAGAACTTAAAGCGGCTTTCATTGGTCTAAGATGTTTTGCCAAGGGACTTAAAAAATGCAACATTTTACTTCACATAGACACTACCACAGCCATTGCTTATATAAATAGGATGCGGGGGCATACAATACACAAATTTAAATACTCTATGTCAAGATATATGGCTGTGGTGTGAAGAAAAAGAACTTTTTATTTTTGCTTGCTATATTAGTTCTAAAGAAAATAAAAATGCAGATAACGTATCTCGACAATTACATGTTGAGACGGAGTGGGAATTAAATGACCTCTATTTTCGAGAAATTATCAGGTCTTTTAGAAAACCTGAAATAGATCTTTTTGCCAGTAGAATTAACTCCAAATGTCCTAAATTTGTATGGTGGCATAGAGATCCAGACGTTTCCACGTTGATGCTTTTACTCTGAACTGGAATGTATTAAATTTCTATGCTTTTTAACCTTGTTCAATTATTTTAAGAGTTTTCAGAAAATTATAAACGATAACGCAGAAGGTATAGTCCTAGTACCTTATTGGCCAACACAACCTTGGTATCCAATATTTATATCATTGCTAAAAAGAAAACACATTCATTTAAAACCCACTAAATATTTGCTTCCTTCTTTTGACAGGTCAGTTCAACACCCCCTATGGTGCCAGACTTACCCTGGTAGCAGGGTTCGTATCAAACAAGCACTCAAACTTGGACTAATGCCTAAATTGGCCCTAGAAATATGCATGGCTTCTGTATAATCATCAACGATGAATCAGTGTAATTAAGGTTTAAAACTCTGGTGGTCATTTTGTAAATCTCAAAATATAAAAAAAAAATCCCATAGGTATAACAAAGGAGCTTCTTATGATTCGCTAAATTCATATCGATCATCCATTGCACAATTATTAGGTCCTTCTATTACCACTGATTTTCGAGTAAACAGATTTTTTAAGGCTCTTTATCATTTGAGACCAAACAAGCCCAGATATGAGAACACTTGTGATCCATCCACAGTTCTAGATTACCTTCACAACATAAAAAATAACGAACTTTCATTGAAACATCTTAGCTATAAATTTGCTGCACTATTCGCTTTAGCAACAGGACAGCTGGTACAAACTTTATCGCTTATTGAATTAAAAAAAAAGCATCCTATCCTTTTCCAAAGGCATTGAGATCAGAATTCTAAAAAGCATCCAATGAAAATGCTTTTCAACCTATCCTGTCGCTTCCATTTTTCTCGGAAGACTCACATATCTGTGTTGCCACCACACTTCTTTATAAATTTTTTTTGTCACACATATCATTGTATCATTACTTTCGTTTTGAAACGGTTAAGAAATTATACGTAGGTGTGTGGTCAAAGACTAACACTTGATTTTCTGGTTAATAGTTTTTATTTTAAATGCCTTTACAAGCTAAATTTACAAAAAGAGCGGACTGTAATTGCAAAATGGTTCGTCTCCATTCTGGTGTTCTTGGAGAGTCCTCTTCAGCTGTCGGCTGTCAATCCACCTCTCAGGGTTGAAGCCATCGATCGGTGGTGCCAAGTGTAAGTAGGGCAGGGTTGACAAATTAATTAAGATGTACGGACTAGCCCGAACAGTAGGTATTTGGAAAATTATGATAAAAATAATTCTTTGTTTTACTGGAATATAATATATTTTCTTTCTTATAATAACTTACTCGAAGTTGTCGTAAAGTACCTGCTTTAAACATCTACATCTGGTTATTTACGAAGACGAGACCGAAATATAATTACTAGATCAAACGAACTTACCTGTAATGAAGTTCGATCGTAATTATATGAGGGTCTCGTCGAAGTAACTAACGCCCACCCTAACCCGATTCTGTAGTGACATTATCCCGTAGACTTTACCACAACTTCCAGCTTTAAAGAGAATGACAACTAGGTACGGGGGTGGCGAGATGCAGGGCGGATGGATTTTTTGGCTTTAAACTCGTGGTATTCGGTGCGGAATGGGGAGACTACATCTGGTTATTTACTTCGACGAGACCCTCATATAATTACGATCGAACTTCATTACAGGTAAGTTCGTTTGATCTAGTAATTTCCCTTTTTTCTTAATACTTTTTCTACCAAATAGACTTCTGGATGCTTAACTCTCTGCAACTCTTCTCTGTAGAACCCTCCTTCAGTTTCTTGTATTTTTTCATCTTGAAGCAAATATATTGTATGATTTGTAAGTTTAGCTTTTATTATCCGAAATATTACTCTTCATCAATTCGGTGCATAATTTTTGGAAAATGCTTCTCGCTGCTTGCTTACCCGCACATAATCTCCCTCACTAAATTTTCGAACTTTTGTATCAATTGTTTTTGCATGAGTAAAAGCTAATCTTAAAATGTCTTTAACGTTATTTTTGTTAACTCCATTTGTTGGAGAATGTTTTGTGTTATTATAATTTTTAACTATTTCAGTTAAAATATCAATCCATTTGTACTTTCCAGGCAATTTTTATAGTTCTGTTCACTCCTTCCACCACACTTGCTTTCAAATTAGAATAAGTGTTGTGATGATTTATGTTAAAATCAACCATTAACTTTTGAAAATATTTGTTAAAAAATTCTTTTCCCATATCAGGGTGAAGGTTTTCCATATTTTTAAAAATATATTAATTACTAGTAACATGTAACGATATCCTCTATTCAATTTCCAATAAGGTATCATTTGCTTGCCATAAATCATTTAAAACATTTACTATGACCCTTCGACGTTTGTAATATTTTATGCTTTGCTTATGAAGTTCATTAACATCTTCTTTAAAATTATCTGTCATAGTTGTAAGTTAAGAATGTTTAATGTTCTATTAAAATTGGACATTTTATTACAAGTGCCCCATAAAACATCGGCAAATATTTTATCGAGTAACACTCGATCTACGTCAGGTAAAAAAGGCGATAAAGAAGATACTTTAATAAAAATAATTGGTCAAACACTTAATGAATTTACACTGTAGTTGAATTGTTGGTAAAGTTTTTTAACACCCGTGTGGTGTTTCCAGCAATTTTATTTACACAATTATTTCATTGTTCTTAGTTTATCTTAATTTCACTCAGCACTGTAATACACTGTAACTATTTAACTTTTAAAATTACTTGAACTGACTTTAAGCGGGTATCCTCCAAGAAGTTGCATTCCTGTGAACTATAATACTATGGTTGAACAGTATAAGGAGGAGACAAAGTCTGTGGTACTATTAATATAATAAAAGCTGCTAACTATTGCCTACGTTGTTCGCTCGCGTTCTTTGCCATTTAATATTTTTCAATTAGCAGTTTAAATGCTTTAATATCGAAGAGAATACTCGAATAAATAATTCTGGGAAAACATTTAAAATGTATCCCCTACAGTACAGTGTAAGAGATTGTTTCGCGTCCTAATTAAAGCGATAACTCGGCTCGAAAGAATTCTCCGACGAAGGCCGACATGCATCGCGTTAGACGCAGTTCAATTTCCCGACGAAGTTACATTTCGAACGTGCCTAGACAATGGAATTTACCATTATGTGCTGGTTGATTGTTCAGGTCAGGGTTTCGTGCATACCGACGCCGAACTTGTCTTAACGAGATTAAACTTTCGACAAGTCAAACAACAAACAACTCGAATTTCCTCTCCCTTAAGAACGACGAAGCCAATGATAATTTGATTTGATCTTATGTAATATTATTTGTTCGCTGCAAGGAAGGAATTGAAGCGAACGTAAAAATTAAGTAGAAGTTGATTGCGCTTAGTTTTAGAGGCAGCGCTAAAGTTTAACCATTGTCAATGCTCTGAAATCGACTTCAAAATTAAAGTGATTTCTTCTACATATTTACTAATGTTTATTGTCTATGTCTTTCTGAAGGCACCCAACGGTTGAAGAAATAAATATAATTCCTAATTTCCTTTATGCTCTAGTCTAGGCGCTAGCTGTGGTCACACGTGCAATGAAATGTACCCTCAATTTCACTTCAGGGACTTTTTATATCCCCATCGGAGAACCAAACGTGGGTGGTCACATGATCGAAGTCACGTGACTTTGGCCGCCATCTTGAACAATAAATTCGAGATGGCGGCTAAATAAAAGTCCTGTTATCGCATTATCAAGAATAGTCTTGAGATGACGACCGTAAAAAAAATATCTAAAAAATACTCATTCAAAATTCATATGCGAGTCACATCTAATTTCCCTATAGAAAAAGGACTCTGATCATCAGCGAACAAATAAAGCCACAAATGACATCGAAACTTTTTTCTTTATTATATATAGCGAAGGCGGCGTCAGCAAACAATAAAAACCTTGTTTTGCGACAACAGCAAATAGCCTGCGAAGGAAACATAAAAATCTCCGCAAGGAAATAAATAAATTCCCCAGTGTTTAAATAAGAAGATCTGCGAGCGCGAAAGTCTGTCTAATAAAATCGCGCATTGCTTTGGAATTCTGACGAAAACTTGCCATCTTGAAGCTCGATGTATCTTTTAAATTATATAAGGTGAATTTTTTCATGTTGGCTTTAATGCCGAACACTTTTACTTTTGAATTAAATTATCCTAGTTGGAAAATGGTCCAATTCGCCGCTAAATTTTTAAAGTGCATACTTCTTTGGCTGCATGAAAGTGATTTTTCAAGGCCGCGTTACGACACGCTTTAAACTCTAGTAAGAGAGATAAAGTATATGACTTCCTCTTTCTCTCTTTTTTTTCTTTCTCTCTTAGAGCAAAAATCTTGTATGTATAGATCTTTGCTTATAGAATCGGTAAAGGTAAGTTACACCGAAACTCAATCATTATCCTTCTTAGAAAATGTGCACACTGAGAGGGATAATAATAATAAGCTTAAATACTAAAAAGAAGGATAATAATAATAAGCTTAATACTTAAAGCTCCCTAGCTTCAAATATCAAGTTATGATTTTGTAAATGGCAACATACCGATCGTTATTATTGATAATGACTAATATTTAATGTTCCTTCGCCATAATATCAAGAATCGAAATTTTTGAAATTTTTCAAAAAATGTACAAAAATTAGAACTAACTCTATATCCAAAGAAAGTATTCGTTAAAATCCGAAAACGATCTCACGTGAGTAAAAAAAAATCCAGTATTCCCGTAAAATTCAAGGACTCGCTCGCGTCACCAAACATATTGTCAAAGAGGATTCTCCCTTGACGCAATTTGGTGTTTCCGCCCGGGAGTACTTTAAGTTTAAGCGTGTCAAAGGAGGATTTCGGGCGTTTCCCATTATGTGTCGCAGAATATGTTTGCTGGCGGCCATCCTCTTTGCTCTTTCAGGTTGCGTAGATCAGATGGTGATGGATATAATGATGACTCGCTAACTTTGAAACAAATGTACGTATATTGGTCTCCAGGTTTAGTATAAATTGACGTATGCACTTATGTTGATAATCATGTTCAACCTGGAGGTTGAGAATCCTACCAGGCGCGTCCCCAGGTAGCGGATACGCGAGGGCCATAGTGCTTCGGTGCTATGGCCTGGAGTGTCATAAGCTGGCCCACCGGGAATAAAACCCTGGCTTGGGCTATGGCGAAAGCACTCCCGCGGACCGACTCCCACGTGTTTGTGCCGTGCGTGGCGACCCGTGTCGTCGGATGAAGGAATCCTGGAGGTTGAGCAGGCCGCAACACACCTCTTCGGTCCGGAGTTCGGCTAGACGGGCGGTCGGGAACTAACCCACTCCCGATCAATCGGCTGTGTCGTCCCGTCAGAGGGCCGACAGGGTTAGTCTTTAGAGGCAGAGGGGGGGGCTGCGGACCCGTGGCGGTTTTGGTCTGGCGCCGCCGTCCCGGTGCTGCACAACCCTCTCACTGCGTTGCCTCGCCTTGGAGACTGTATCCTCCTGACAACCCTGGTGTCTGCATGGGATATTGCCATGCAGCTCCCCCGACTGGGACCACCCGTGGTGGGTGGGGAGTCAGGAGGACGAAATTTTTAATATCCCTTATGGACAACGATAAAGCTGAAACAGTGGCAGAGCGGCACCGCTCGCCACAATCTCAAGGGCAGCAATCGCTGGCCCAAGCCCCACCCTCATCCGAGGGCTGGGTCAAACCAAAATCCCGTAGAGGGAAACGAATATGCGGGGCCGAAGCCAAGAGAAGGCGGAGGCAACGTGAGGAGGAGGCTGCGAAGACTGTGGGTGTGCCACCTTCTAAAAGAGACCAAAATCTCTCTAAGAAGGCTGAGAACCCCAAAAGGCTTCCAACCCCAAATGTTGAGCCTTCTAGGAGAGCGCCTCCCTTAAAGGAGGCTGGACACCACAAGGTCAAACCACAACCACGGAAGGATGTACACCCGCAAGGTGTGCCACCTTCCAAAAAACGCAACCGGTCGAAAACCTTCTCAGAATCCACCCCTAAACCCCTCAAACGGATTAAATAGGGCGCTGGACCTGGTGGAGTGATCCCAACAAGATACAAAGAGGCAGCCGTGAGTCACCTCAGAGTTGCCATAATTGACAAGGACAACCCTTACGGAAGAATTCCGTCAGAGAGGGAGGCCCTAATTAAAAACCTGATGACCGAGGAGCTGGACAAAATTTTACTGTCACCCTCTGCTAGCAGTTCGAAGCCGCCAGCGTTCCGCTCGTGGA
>MU182465.1:93072-120408 GCA_016904865.1 Pissodes strobi | reverse complement strand
CCTGGTTTTTAGTTAAATAAAGCAACATATTTTGGAAAAAGTGCATCCAAAGTACGGGCACGTATTACAATAAGTAATATGACTTTTCGCATGGCCCTCCGCTCGCTGCGCTCGCTAGGGGGCTCAAGAAAAGGAAACTAACCAGGTGCTAACCCAAGACATACCCAAAATCAAGAAAAAAACTGTTTAGAAACTTAACTTTAAAAAAATTAAAAGAAAACAACGGGGTTTGAACCCGAGCCGCCGACGCCGATAAATGCCGCTGCCGAGTTCAGACCTAACCATCTAGTCCTCTGGACCACCACGCCTTATATGCAAATCGATTGCATCACGATGACATAGCGCGAATGCAATCGCTTGAGTCAACGCCATCTGCACTAGATGGCGCTAGAGTCGGTATCGAAAATTATATCGGGTCTACAAACGCTTGTTACCAGAGGTTGTACTGGCAACGTTTTCGTGTATAGGCAATTGTACGTTTCCAGCAATCTTCTTATATTGACGAATTAATGCTTCCTGTCGTCGGAGGCCTGGAGGAGGGATACAGCTGAGTATTGGGAGCCAATATGTTGGTGTTGACCTAATGCATCCCGTGATGATTCGCATTGTATTATTAAGTTGGGTGTCAATCTTAGCGACGTGGTGGCTATTCAGCCACACAGGGGCTCCGTACTCTGCCGCACTATAGACGAGACCCAAAGCCAAACATCGAAGGGTAGTAGCCGACGTACCCCACGCCGTGCCACTGAGCTTCTGTAAGATATTATTTCTTGTTCGGATTCTGGCTGCCATATTATCTAGATGTTTCTTGTACGTTAAAGTTCTATTGATGGTAATTCCCAGGTACTTTGGCGTGGGATTTTTGGTGATCTGGACATTATTAAAGTGTATCGTAAGTTGTTGATTAGCGAGTTTGTTGTTCAAGTGGAAGCAAGCACATTCGGTTTTACTTGGGTTAAGTGTTAGCCTCCATCTTCGGTAGTATTGTTCAAGGACTTTGAGGTCGTTGGTTAAAATTTCTTCTGTGCTTTCTTTTGTCTTCCGTTTGACTGCTATTGCCAGGTCGTCTGCGTATGGGAACTTTTTTGATATTATTCCTGACATATCAGATATGTATACCAGCACAGGAGCCAGTACAGATCCCTGGGAAGCCATTTTACACTCTTCTCACCTTACTGGATAAGTAACCCCCTTTCCACCCGAAATGAGCTGTCAAACAGCATGTTGTTCAGGAGCCGACCCAGCCTTTTATCGGGGATCATTCGGAGGAATTTATAAAGTAGACCATCTCTCCAGACTGTGTCATAGGCCCCGGTGAGGTCAATAAATACTGTGGACGTCTTAAGGCATTCGTGGAATCCAGCCTCGATAAACATTATCAGGCTTAGTACCTGATCTGTGCAGTTGCGGTTAGGACGAAATCCAGCTTGTTCAATTGGAACGCATTGGTTTATTCTGCCACCAATTCTTTCAAGGATCATTCTTTCCAGGAGTTTGTAGCATGAACTCAGTAACGAAATGGGCCTGTAGCTTTCAGCCATGTTCTTCGGTTTGCCTGGTTTTAAAAGGGCTATGATCTTTGCCCGTTTAACATTTTTTAGGGGAGAACCGCTGTTAAGTATGTCGGTAAGCAAATTAGCTATCCATTTTCTGGCATATTTGCCAGTGTTTATAAGAAATTCAATGTGAATACCATCATATCCATGAGCCCTACCGGCTTTAGTGACAACTTCATTGCTAAAAGGCCTTGAGAGGAAAATCTTCAGTGCAGGCACTCTTTGGGTCCCTAAGTTCATGTTTGATTTTTGTCGTATGTTCGCGATCTCTGGGGGCTCTCGATAAGGGGACTATTCGATTTGCAACCTGATTTGGGTTTATTTCTGGTCTCTCGCGAAGGGTGAGTTTACTTGCACCTAGTTTTTTGAGGAGGCTCCAGGCTTTTGTACTAGACTGTTTAAAGTCGATTCCCTGGGTGGTTTGAGTCCAATTTTCCTACGGGCTGCGTCAAGAGAGTGTAGCAGTTCATCTGCTATTTCGGGGTCTCCGTTCTGCAGAAAGTTCTGGTAGAAGATGTCGCTGTCATCGTTCCAGCCTGGTATATATTCTCTTCTGTAGCCCCTAGGGACATGTTTCTTTGCTATACATATAATGGCTCCGGTAAACCTGTTGTAGTTTTCGTGTCTAGGGTGGATCCACCTGAGGCATTAGTCCAGGTCTGATTTGAAGTTAGTCCAATTTGCTTTCCCAAAATTCCACCGTGGTCTGGGAAATGAACTTATAATTGGAATTTGAATACCCACTTCTAATATAATGGGTCGGTGTTGGCTCTTAGGGAAGTCCTCAAGGACACGTTTGAATATGGTAATAGGTTGGCCATTTTGGTTCGAAGTTACGAATGTTAAGTCTGGATTATATCCGTATTCCAAGCCCCAGACTGTTCTTGGCATCAAATACAAGATGTAGATTTTGCTCCTCAGCCCAGTCAACAAGTGCTTCGCCATTAGGGTCGTTGTGTCGGGATTTCCAGCTAGTGTGATGATTGTTAAAATCTCCAGAGTAAATGGTTGGGTAGGGATGTGTTTGGAGTATGTAAGGGGGCCAAGTCATAGCTGGTGGCTTATAAATGTTTACTACGTTCATTTCTCCAATTTTTACCACAATTGCATAAACGTCATCCTGAGCGGTAGAGAAAATCAATGTCACTTCGCGTGTAGGTTATTAAGCCATATATATGGTGGTAGGTAATGCCGATAAGATCGTATCCAGGTATTTTAGCTCTTGATCGAGCCTCATTTTCATTCGCTAGATGGGTTTCCTGGATAATCACCAAGTCAATGTTATTTTCTCCTAAAATTCTCGATAAGTATTGACATTTAGATCGACTAATGCCTTCAATATTTAGTTGGCAAATTCGGGTTATATCTCCGAGATTTCTTGTCAAATAGTCCTTAGAAGGACTAGTGGATTGTAGTGAAGGGACTATTCGAATACAAATAATCGAAGTGTTCGATTCTGGGTTGCATTCGAATGCATTCGATTCTCAACTAAGAATTCGAATACCAGAAATATTCGAATGCGATAGCAACGAATTAATCGCCCCTCGAATGCTGGTTGAATCGAAATGAAATATGAATCGGCACAATTCGCGTCAAATGCGATTATAATAACTTGTTCGATTATGCGGGTCTGCCGTCTGAGCAACAAATAATAGCGGGTTGTATTATGGTGAACAATAATCGAAAACGCTATACTATAAAAAGTATAAAATAGAGTAGTTTAATTACTGTGGTAGTTTTTTAATTGTTGAATATTTTTCTACTATAGTAAACACATTATTAATTTTAAATGCTGTAGTCGGCAGGCATGACATACGTATTTTTGCAATATGCAGAAGATAAGAAGTTTTGGGAATTAAAATTTAAATTATTAGAAAGTGGTGATTTAAGTAAATATTTAATAAACTTTTACATAATATCTAAACAAAACAACTTTTAACCAATATTTTATTTTTTTATCGTAGATGTTTTCGCTAATCTTTGTAAAAGATTTTGCTCTTATGCTTAAATGGTATCAAGAATGAAGAGTTCAAGATCAAACAATCCAGAATAAGACAATTTGTAAATTTGAATTCGAGAACTTCGAAGTCACTCGAAATCTCGAGAGGTTGAATCGCTAATTGAAACATTTGGGATATCGCGACTAAGCCAAATAATTCGATTCTTTGAATTCGAATAATCATTCGATTCTCAAAAGTATTCGAGTGCAAGATATTCGATTCTAAAAATCATACGATTTTCCCTTCACTAGTGGATTGGTCTGTTTCCAGATGTACATACTAATTAGCCAGGAGATCCGAGGATAGTCTGACTGCCAATCGCTCTAGTTCATTTAGCGTTAGAATAATAAGTATTATTATGGCTTTGCATTTCCCTCCGCTCGCTTCGCTCGCTACGAGGGCGCAATCAACAAGAACTAATCCAAACTAACCCAAAAGTAAGAAAAAAAGTAAATTAACGAAAAACAAACAAAACATCTGATGCGACGGACGAGAATCGAACCTTCAGAGTAGAAATGACAAGCAAAACGTCTAACCACTACACCACCGAGGCGTTGACGGAATTTCGCTAGAACGTAAAGACATGGATAGTTCCGATACATTCGGCCATATTACGCATGCACGGTTTCGTATCGAAAATTTAGCAGGAGCCCTAGGCGCTTTTTTGTATGTCTACTACTGTAGTAGGTATATGCAATATACGAAATACTTTACTTCATATAACCGAAAAATAACCTAAACTACCGTCATTTGTTAATATGTCATAAATATTAGAGACTTCTCTTTGTATGGATAGATAAGTAGTAGGAATGGGTTAAATTGTGTATTTATTCTCAATTTTACACTTGCTTTTGCACTTTCAAAGAGTGTGTCAAGAGCCTGGAGATAAATAATATGACAGAAAATGAATTGTCAACATAAAACTGTACTAGAAACATCAAAGGTGTCCTAACGTACCAAATGCAACCCTGTTGTACTGACTCTAGTACAATTGTACAAAAAGGGGCAACACTGCTCAACCGTTTTATCAGTAGTATAAGAGATGGCACAACAATCATTGACCAGCTAAGGTTACTCAATGCACCCTTGTTTCAAGTTTATAAGAACATTAAATAAATATATTTGGTTAACTTTTTTGAACAAAATAGATAGGACTACCATGGGTTTTATTAATTCCTTACTTAACTGACATCTAGAAATGCTAAAAACCATAAGAAAATGCATATGTCGTTATAAAACCAGAAATTGATAAATTCGCATCCACCAGGCAGAGAGAAATCTTCTGATGTAATACTTTGAATGACTGATTGGTTTGGCAATTTGTCATGCGTTCAGCGTCATCTATGAGGACTAATTGCAAGTCCGCTAAACAAGAGGACAACATTGTATAATATGTCAAATTGTACATACAGCGTAAAACATCGGATGCAAACAATTTCTAAACGCGGTTACATCACATAAAAGCGTTTTCCGCGTTGGTAATCCCCAAAGTGAGGGATTACGTTTGCCCGACGTGCGATCAAAAACCCGCCCTGACTTGAGCCCTTTTATCGCTCGGGTTTCAATAGAACAAACACTTTTGTTTGGCGAACCGCTTTCTCGGGCAACAATCGCCCATTTTATGTGTCTGGCTCTGTTATAAGGATTTTCCACCTTGCTGTTGGTTTTTCCTGGCGGCGGTTAAGTCCGAGATATACATTTAAGAAAATGGACAAAAATATATGTTTGGGCAACAAAGTTATTTCGGATTTTTGGATATTATTGTAACAACATAAAAAGGTAGCTGAGATTGTTCGATAATTGAAAAAGGATGGTAGAAAGAAAGGTTGTGTTCTTATCGGTTGTTAAACGTTTAACTGAATTTAAAAACCAAACAATTTAACAAGGTTATCTGCGTCACCATCTAATGCAGCGTTGTCAAATTAAAAATTTTTGATTGATGGTATATCTTCTGTTTCTTAATCAAGCATGAGACAAAAAAGGAGATTAAAGTTTATGTACATAAATAGCAACCACGAGGAAAGCGATGACTGCTCCACCTACGACTGTTTTCCTTGATGAGTGACAAGGAGATAAGTGTAGGACATTATGTGAACTAAAAAGAGGTAAGGAACAACGTACAAATTTTCGGGGCCAATTTCTCGTTTCTTCTTCTTTGCATACAATTACAAATAATATTTCCTATGAGATTTGAATGACGCTTTTTTTTTTAAATTAGCAAATTTTGCAATCGAGGTTTTGGTTTTACCTTATTCCAAAGCTGAGGTTGAAAGACTGAGCAAGCAAGTCAAAAATAATCAAGAATAAACTTAGAAACAGACTAAATTGCGATTCTGTTAAGGCGATACTTCATACAAGGGGGGCTTAATTAGGTGAAATGAATGATATGGTTATGAACTGCCAAAGGAAATTTTATATAAAATAAAGTCAAAAGATCTATTCAGATCTATTTAATGAATTTAGAATAGAATGTATTGAGTAAAAAGATTGAAACTATTTTTCATTGTATTATTTTTAAAAATGTTTAAATTTTTTTTAAGAAAAGTGTATTATGTATCCCTTTCTGGGGGAATCATCACCTTGTAGTTGGTGAAGGGGCTCAGTAACCTGTATCCAGGGAGCGATGCCGGCGGTAGCGTAGCTACTGGTAGGGCCACCCATGCCGGTAAGGTCTCGAAGTGATGAAAGTGAAGCTAAGAAGATTCCCATGCAGCGTCTGACCCAAAATGGGCGGCTGCAAACAGCGTCTGTTCTCCATTAGGAGCGGCTGAGATGAAAGCTAGGAAAGCAAGGGGAAACTACCTAGCTAAATACTTCCTCAAGATAATCATGATGGATCAAAGCTATTCAGAAAGGGCCCTCAGTCCCGGGCACCCCTTAAGTGTGTAGAGGGTGCTAAGAATCCCCCGGTCGCCTGACACACTTAAACTTAAAGATGACAAGAAGATTGGTACATGGAATGTCCAAAGCCTGTTCCAAGCCGGAAAGGTAAATAATGTAATCAAGGAAATGAAGAAAATTAATATTGATATACTTGGATGCAGCGAAGTTAGATGGCCTAATTCAGGCCTGTGTAAGATTGATGACTATAATGTATATCACTGTGGAGATACAACAACATAAAACATATATGGTGTAGCTATAATTGCGAACAAAGAAGTGAACAACTGTGTAATTAATTTTATGGGTATAACAAACAGAGTGGCACCACTTAAAATTAATGCAAACCTTTTAATATAAATATTATACAGTCATATGCTTCAACCTCAGAAACCTCAGATCAGGAAATCGAAGTATTCTACGAGCAACTACGGACAACCCTGAAATACACAAAGTAACAAGAAGTCAATATCCTACTAGGAAAGGTTCTGTTGGCAATGTTGTGGGAAATTTGGTCTGGGAGTACGAAATGATAGAGGAGACAGCCTAATCCAGTTTTGTCAAGACACGGACAGTGTGATAACGAACACCTTTTTTCAACTACAGCCTCGACAGCGACGGCTCTACACATGGAAATCTCCAGCTGATTCGCCCCAAAAAGTCGTTAGGAACTAGATTGATTTCATCGTCATAAACAAGAGATTTCAAAACTACGTAAAATCCGTAAAAACGTATCCAGGAGCGGATATCCCATCAGACCATAATCTTCTGCTTAGCAAGATCAAGATACATATGAAGAAAATTCTAAAAAGAAAACCTCAAAAACGCCTAGTCATCCAGAGGCTAAAGAACACCATCAAAAAAGGAAGTTAAAGAGGAACTAAACAACAATATTAACAACATATCTCTGGATCTAAATTATGAAGAAATGGCTGTAGAAGATACCTGGAGCAAAATAAAAAATGTCTGCATCCTTGTAGCAGATAATAAACTAAAATCCGAAAAAAGGATTAAAAATCGCAATGGATGACAGAAGAAATATTAGATCTTATGGAGGAACGACGAAAATACAGGAATAAGAACGAAAGAGCGTATAAGGAAATAAACAACAAAATCAACAAAAATATCAAAGAAGCAAAGGAGCAACGGCTAGAGAAGAATGTAGAGAGATTGGAGCCTTGGAATGAAAGCATGATACCTTCAACCTGCACAAGAAAATCAAGACCATGGCAGGAAGCACTAGCTCACGCACCAGTAACTTAGTCCTGGAAAGACAAGGTAGTATTATAACTGACAATGAAGGAATACTGGAAAGGTAGAGAGAATACATGGGAGGAGGAGCAACAGGCGGAAACCATTATCCATGCTGATTCAGGCCCGGAAATAACAGTCGATGAAGTAAGGCAGGCAGTAACAGGACAAAAAAATTACAAAGCAACCGGACCGGACAATGTTCAGGCGGAACTTGGGAGATACCCAACTTAAACTACTGACAAGACTACTCAATAAAATATATGAAACGGGAGAATTGCCTAGAGACTGGCTGGTTTCCACGGTTATTCTCCGTCCTAAGAAAGCAAATGCTACTAGGAGGTGCTCTGTCTACCGAATTATAAGTTTGATGAGTCATGCACTGAAAATCCTACTTAACATCATCCACTCTCGTATATATAGAAAGCTCGAAGAAAACATGAGCAAGGTTCAGTTCGGATTTAGAAGTGGAATAGGAAAGCGAGAAGCCCTATTTTCTATACAGGTCCTCATACAGAGAGCCAGGGACGTAAACTGCGATGTCTACGCTTGTTTTATCGACTTTGAGAAGGCGTTTCATAAGGTGCAACACCACAAATTAATTCAAATAATAATGGTATCGACGACAAAGACTTGCGCCTCATAACTAATCTGTATTTACAACAGAGAGCGACTGTGCGTATAGACAACGAAACCTCCCAAGAATTTACAGTCAGGGATGCATACTGTCACCAATTCTGTTTAACACGTATTCCGAAAAACTGTTTAGACAAGCGGTCAGTGAAGCAGAAGAAGGTATTAAGATCAATGGAGAGACCATCAATAATTTAAGGTATGCGGACGATACAGTTCTGATAGCAGATAGTGCTGAGGGATTACAGAAATTAATAGACCGAGTGGTGGAGGCATGTGACATATATGGTATGAGGCTTAACTGCAAGAAGACCAAAATTCTTATAGTTAGTAAAAACGATAAGGTGCAGTACCATCAGTTTAGGGCCATTAACGAAATCTTGGAAACAGCAGATACAATAACGTGTTTGGGCTGCAGCCTGAACAAGGAATGGGATCACTCACTCATGGGAGATCAGATGCCGCATAGCCAGAACTGTTTTTTACCGCCTTAGAAAAGCCCTATGTAACATGCACTTGAATATTGCTATAACAACACAGTGTGCTACGTATTTTCCACGCTTCTATATGGAGTGCAAGCATGGACCTTGACATATGCTACATCTAAACGTTTGGAAGCCTTTGAAATGTGGTGCTATCGCGGCATGCTCAGGATCTTATACGCTTACCATGTCACAAAAAATAACACCGTGATCCAACGAATGCAAAAGGAATTAGACATTTTACATAGTGTGAAAGTGAGGAAAATGGCGTACCTTGAGCATGGGATGCGTAATGAGAAGTATCAACTTATCCAACTAATCTTGAATTGGCTGAAAAATATTAGCCAGTGGACGGGATGAACAACATGATTGCCAATATCCATAGAGGATGGGTACTGACAGAAGAAGAAGATATTATGTCTGAAGTACCTTTAGGTTTTAAACTGCTATAATAAAACTTACATTAGGTCTGCTTTGCTTTTTGAATAAGCCACCCATTATTACAGGTGCCTAACATCTAAATATATTAAAATGTTCCTGGAGTGCGTTCAGAAACCGATTGTAATGCCATTGTACTGTCTAAACAATGGTAATGCGAAGGTGCAGTACGGATAAAGTGATCAAAATGACGTCATCGGGGAGATGCGCCAGTGAACCTTGGTATTTATATATGAACGCCTTTCAACCTTTGTCATTCTCACCATCTCTTTATGTAAATAAATTTGGCCATCTTTCATTACGGGATTGCCTTTTTCATCTAGGAGACACAGTAATATCCATTTTTTCGGGAAAAGTTCATAAATATAAAGAAAAGACATACAAATATGAGGCCCAAACACCAAAAGTTATAATTTTCATTTATTTCTTAAAGGTTAATGACAAGACAAACTTCACTTCTTTACCAACGCGCATTCCGCATATGTCGGGCAATTATTACCCGCCTAATTTAGTAGGGTCATTTAGGAACACCTCTGGCTATTCCCATTATCATTTCTGAACGGAAATATGTGACGTCATTAGTTTTACACGTTCGGTTTCTGGACGAATTTGGGGAGACCCAAGTATTACCTTTTCCCAGGGGTAGGCATTTCTGAGCACGCTCCTGGCATTCAATTGTCAATCTAGTAGCTACTTTGACCTGAGGATTGGCAACACTGAGTCAAACTCCGTCACTTAGACAACGAAAGAAGAGGACAGGTAACACGGGAAAAAGCCTGCTACCAGCTGCCACATAAATTACTGGGTAACTTCAATAAATTAATTAAAATTATAAGTAATAAATAATAATTAATAAGTTAAAGTAATTTTCAGTCGTATAATAATATAGCCATTTTATAGGTAGAGTATGAAAAATATATTACCTACGCCTCTGTTGAAGGACTCTCCTTAGTCTCCCTGAAGAAGATTTATGGCTTTATTTGATGACTGAAAATATCCAAGATCGGGTATCAAATTACTCTCGATAATTAAATAAACATCCCTACCATAATAGAGGTAACACAATGTGTACATTATGCATTATTATTAAAACAAGAAATATGCAAATAAACTACAAGGTCACCAGACAATAATTACCTGTGAAATGAAATCCCAGGCTTCTTCTTCTCACTTCGACTCTTGCAACCATATGCCGAACAATTTACCATTATGAATCTTAGTTTTTATCTCTCTTTGTTCAAAAACTCACAAAATAACTGCAAAATAGCACCGCCACAACAATAGATGTGTTTGCCACATAAATAATGGCCGCCGGCGCCGCTCTGAAAAGGCTTCAATTTCAGTACATTGGCTTAATGTAATGCGCGGTGTCCTTATTCTTACCTAATCTAAGCTCTGTTAGATGGATACTTAAAAACCTCACTTCCTTTTCCTCACTTATCATAATAAATAATAAGCCGAACTACTGCTTTGTACATTTAGAGCGCCTATATTATATTCCGTTTTTAATAATACGAAATCGATGAAGCATGGAAAATATAGACGTCCGCATTACGTTTAGTCGTTTTCAATTTTAAAGCAAAATACGGTCATATTTTCGTTTTTACGGTTTGGTGAACGGGATCCCCGGGAGCCGATGCCGTTCAGCTATTAAATTATAAATAAAACCCTTGACTGGAACGCGCCGCTTTTATAGGACACGCCGGCAAAATAGGTATTTTCTTGTCGATACGCGACGTCACATCCTATATTTAGTTATTTATTCGGCCTTATTGAACCAGGGAACACACCAGGTTTGCTTCGGATGTTACGAAAGTTTACCTATAAAGATCGGTGGTGGTATAGTATGCTTGACATTTCAAATCTGTCATTTTTCGCCCACGTGTGCTTCGTCATTTTTTATCTGGCATGCATATGTCAAAATGGATTTGACGTTTAATTTTTCGTCCAGCTCTAAAATGATGCATCGCAAGTGGGTGGAGCTCAACTCAATGACTGAGTCATATATTTCGAAGTAGCCGACTGTTTCGGCTTTCAACTATATATCCCTCAATGGTGATACTTTGTTTTACAATAAAAATATCTTATATACTTATGTCTGATTTTCTTCTCAGCCTTCACTTGTCCACTTCTGAACGTAGGCCTCCTTCATATTTTTCCAATCAGTTCTAGTTTGGGCTATTTGACCAGCCTCTACCTGCCACCTCTTTAATATCATCTAACCATCTCTTCTGTGGTCTCCCGATGCCCCGTTTAGTTGCCCTTGGTCTTCACATGACTATTAGTTTAGTCCACTTACTTGTGTCATTCCTGGCAACGTGTCCTGCCCAGCTCCACTTAATTTCCGCTATTGGTTTGATGACATCTGTAACTCCCGTCCTTCTCCGGATTTCTTCGTTGCGGCTTTTGTCTCTCAGTCTTAGGCCACGCATAGCAAGTTCATCTTTAGGCCTACTTTATTGGACTTTCTGTTAAGCTGTTAAGCGCTTTTAACATGATTCCTATTTCTTCAATGTCGCTACTAATAGGGATTATATCATCCGCAAAGCGGAGATGGTGCCTAACACTTTTCTCGATTGATATCTTATCATCTATATAGTTACTTGAAACGTAGCGTTTTCGTAAATGGATTTTAGTAAGTTGGTGTTGCGTGAGTCTATTCTTGCACTGTCCATAGCTGTAAATATTGCCTATAATTCGATGTAGTCGAACGCTTTCTTATAATCCACGAATGCCAAGTGTAGTGGGATATTGTATTCTACACTTTTTTCTATTAAAGATCGGATTGCTTGTAGGTGATCTGTAGTGTTGTAGCCCTTCCAGGAGCCCGCTTGTTTAGGGGGTTGGTAGAAGTCTAAATTATTATATAGATGTTATTACTTTGGGCTAGTGCTTCGGTCTCACCGAGACGAGACGAGACTATTGAGGTCTCGGTCTCGCAAAGTCTCCAGTCTTCGAGTCTCGTCTCGGTCTAGATACTAGACACTTTGTGGTCTCGGGAGAGTCTCGTGCACTTCAAAAAAAATGTTATTTTTTTAAAACCTTCGGTATTATAAATTCGACCTATTTTGGGATATTACCAGGTTAATAAATAATAATTAAATTTTTTGGGGTTTTTCAGATAAATAATTTTAATAACCTGCTTCTTCTTCTCAAATTACTGTAGTGAAGTAAATGTTACGAAATTAGGATTTTTGAGAAGCTATAAATTTTGGAGTGTCCTAACTTGCAATTAAAAAAATCATTGGCATTTGCCCTAAAGTGCTAATTTGTCTTTATTAAACTGATGCTGACATTTTTTTTCAGACATACCGGGACCTGAAGGATATTCCCGATGTACACTCGTAGATACCTGTATTCCTTAAATTTCGAAATAATATGATTTCGTGCTTCTAGATTTATAGTGATGTATTTTTATGTTAAAAACAAGTTTATATTTTTAATAAATTATAAAAGCAAACCTAGCTTCCTTTCATTTATGTGTAATATTCCGATTTGACGTGTGTACATACAAAATATTTTTAAATTCCATTTTATATGCTGCACTTAGCAACAAAAAATACTGTATTTTGCGGTGAGAATTATTGAAAAGAAGTCAATACTCTTCGGTTAATTAAGTCTAAATTTATTGGTCCGATTTGCTGTCAATAAGCTTAAGATTGTTGCATTTATTAATGTAAATTAATTTTTTTCTAAAAATAGGTTTACGATATATTTGTATTACTTTTATAACATTCTATGACTTTATTTATTTCAGATGATAAGCGAACCACAGATCGCTTAGGTTTGATCAAATCACTAAAATAGGATATTATGTTATTAGTATAACTTTGCTTTATTTCTATTACATTACCGTACCAGCAAACCCTTTTAAATTTTTAAGAATTCTGTTAATAAAACCTGCTTTTAGGCTTCATTAGATCCGTGAAATTCATATTTTATCTTCGGTTTAAATATTTTATAACTTTTGAGAACTTCTGATAAAACTTTTTGGGACCTCTGCCTCCGGCTAGTATATTTATATTTATCTCTCCACGCGGTCGGCTGTAATACTAGCAATATTCGGTTGGTACTGTTGGCAGCATTGGGTAGTAGGCATGAGCTATTTCCCATAATTGCTGCTGTCGATTTAGATTTTTAAAAGTTTATCGTTTTGTTGGGGAATATTCTCTAGTATTTCTTGAACCATTTAATTTCAGCTCATTAATTTTGGCTCCCGCCATCGTTTTACTACTATAATAAACGAGAATTAAGTCGTTTCTTATCTTAGAATTATTCCTCGTATCGATCACTTGGCATTTTTCGGCTCATCACTTCTTCTTGATGGGGGGTTGATTGGGGAAATTCTGAGTTAATTAAGATACCGTATTAGGATGAAGTTGGCGTTTTGCCAAGTTGTTGAAATTTTTCCTTCGGCTAAGCATTTGTTTAGCAAGATGATTACGGCCTTCAGTATTGACTTGCCCTCCCATGTTTAACATTTCGCTGGTTATTCTATCATCCCCCGAGGCTTTTCTCTTTTTCATTTTCTTCAACGCCGCCTTGTTATGTTGGTACTATACATTTTTCTTTATAGAACTGCTCTTTAACGGCCTTTATATCTTGTTTATTCCCGATTATTTTCCCGTTCCGCTCTTTTATTTTGACTATTCTTTCACGAACCTTTGATAGGTTGTTCTGTAAGACTTTCATGTTCATATTGTCTTCAATAACATTTTTGATCATTTGTGTATTGTACGATCTTATATCTCTGCGAATGTCTTTACTTATAATCCTGTCCAGTTGTTTGTATTCCATCGATTCTCGATTCAATGATCTTCTTTGTTCCATTAGTTTCAGAATGCCATGGGTGTTTTTTGTTCTTGGCTGATTTTGGCTCTCGAGCATACTTTTTTGTTGGCTATGTGAATAGTGGTAGTTATTGTTCAAAAACCATTTTGAGCACGCTTTCAAATCTAACGATTTAATTTTGTACAATATTAACATTCCACGCCACTGTCCTCGCTATTCAAAGAAATTAAAAACCTTGGCGACACCACTAACGCCATCTCTCGTTTACAACGTTTATCCACTGCTTCAAACAGTCTAGAAAGCTAAAAGTAATCGGCCTCGAAAGGCATCTGACCAATCACAACGCTTTCTACAGAAAAGCCGCGATATTCCTAACGCCATCTGTAGTAACAACATTTACTCATCTGAACCCGGCGCGTATCCTACGCCGAGCCGACCAATCACAGCGCTAGCCTACAGGATAGCTATTTCAACAATAATCTAGGGGCCGTCCTATAACTCTGAGCAAAGTAATGTGGGTTGCCTAAATTCACTTTTCGCGTGGCCCTCGGCTCGCTTCGCTCGCTACGGGGGCTCAAGAGAAGGAAACTGACTAGGTGCTAACCCAAGACATACCCAAAATCAAGAAAAAAACTGTTTAGGAATATAACCGTAAAAAAAATAAAAAAAAATTACTCGAGTCGCTAAAGTGAAGGCCAATCTTGCAGACCTCTAGACCACCAGAGCACATACTGGTTGTATCGCGAAGTACATGAAAACAGTTGACTGCTCAAAGTTATGGGGCTGTCCCTAGACGTAGATGCCACTTCACCCAACCTAAAAATTCCTAGCATTATAGCTAGGAAGTTTTAGGAATATCTAGGGGTAACCAAAATTCCGATCTTTAATAATCGAATTTTATGAAAACTAGTCAGCAGATTTCAACCGGATTTGTATTAAAATTCATAATATTAATTTAGACAACCGGTCATGCTAAGTTTTTACACAATATCTCTATATGTATTTACATTATTGCTCTTTCTATGTCCGAAGGATGTAGATTATCCCGCCAGAAGGGGCAGTGACAAGGGGCGTTAACAACTCCTTCGAGTTGATCTAGTTCACGTTCTAGGATTCAGTATCAAGTACCATCTCGACTCTCACCCAAGTAAGTCGCGCCAAGGGCGCTCTCGTTTCCCCGCTGGCATCGGCATAGCGCTAAGCCGCCATGCCGGACAAGTTTTCACGTTTTGAGACTTCATAATCCTTCTAGTTCTATAGTCAAGTGAATTGTGATATCCAGCCATGGTGATCGTTGTCTCAAGCCTACAAATAAGGTATTTATCGGCAACCTGTCTGCCATTATCCTCAAATTAAGTATGACGCTGTGTACTGGCGTCCCCATGTTCTTGTCCATGGGAAGCCTACAAAAAGGTATTTCTCACAATAGAGTCTTGTCTCTAACCACAAGTAATCGAGTCTCGTCTCTCGCGAGACCAGTGGTGCGCTAGCCCCATTGGTCTCGTCCATGGTCACGTTTACAATCATTCTCTCAATATCTCAAACGCGGTACCATCGCTGTGCTAGCGTTCTCATTTGGTCTTGCCCATGGGTTTTCAACATTCTCTATCTGATTATAATACTGGGTTGCTATACTCTGGCCTTATTCTAATATTAGGACTACTCGGCACTTGTCTGCCAATATCTCAAGTTCTCACAAAGGCTATATCCCCTACACGGATTTCAGCTTACTATGCTACCTGCATAGCACGTTTTGTAATTTTTGCGTGTATAAAAACCGCATTCACAAGGGCATCCGTGTCATGCCATATGCATATATAACTGCATACCATTCAAACCACTATATTCAAGTCATTCATATTTGCATGAAATCGGACCACATTGTATATAAAAGCTAGCAAGAGACCTAGCAAGTGTTTTTTAAAGTGACTTTCCCCCATTGTTGGGAGATATAACTGCTGAACCTTGAACGTTTCTCGTCAATGGTGAACATAGTGTACATAGTAGCTTATACGTGGACTTTAAGGTAATATTTATCCTCTTATTATTGCTTGTATCTTACTGTATTTCATCACAAGGTTATCTCAGCTAACCGAGCTCATACGTAGCAGATCCGCAGGGACTTTAATGAGCATTTAACTGTACATAGCTTCAAGGTTATGTTTATAAACATATACATGTTTAGTATTACAACTGTTTGTGCAATGCTTTAGTTTTTAAGAGTATTATTTTTGTCATATTCTTTGCCTCGACTGATATTGTTCATATCGTAGCACAGACTACATACATTCACTCGATGTTTATATTTGGTTTATTTATGAGCCTCCAGATATTTTCAGGTAAAATAACTAATTAAAATGTTCATATAATGCTAAAGCTTTTTGTTTTATTTACAAAATGACTTTAGAACTAACCCTATGGTAAATTAGAGTGCCTGCGAGCACATTTCTGTTTGTTTAGAAAATCGACCAAGACCGATTCTGAAACAGGTATCTTATCTGCTAGTTCTTCTAGTTCCAGTCCATCCAAGCTAAACCTTACTAGTTTGGTAGATAAAATTTCTTCACATTGTTCCTGATTTCGTTTAAGTTGCTCTTCCATGTCTGTGTAGGTCTTATGTTCTATCACCTTTCTTCTTTCAGTTTTAGTGTTTATCACATTCGTTGTTCTCACTAGTCGATGGTCGCTCTCGGTGGTGAATTTATTTAGTGTGGTAACGTCTTTCACAATATGTTTATTGTTTGAGAGAATGATGTAGTCAATCTTGTTTTTGGTGTTGCGGTTTGGGCTTATCCAAGTCCACTCTCAGTGCTCTGGTTTTCAGAAGAATGTTTTCATGCAGTATATATCTTCGTTCGTAGATAATTTAGGAGAGTTTCACCCCATTCATTTCTTTCGCCTGATCCGAAATATCCCACACGTTTTGTGTCTGATATTATTTGTGAAATATTCCAAATACGTCATAGAAAAAGTGATACGTACATTTCCAAATAAAATATTAATTCGTCGATAAACCATCGTTGTCTATAACATGTGTAGGTTAAGCTAAAACGTTATATTATTTAGAGACGCCAAGCTTAATCTAAAAACTATATTGTATTGTTAAAATCTAATTTGCGCTAAAGAAACAACCGATGCAATTAAAATATTTCTTAAATTAAAATGTGCTTATTATTATTATTCATTAGTGGCGAAAATATCTAGGCTATCCTGCATATTAATTATGACCATTTTCGTTCTTTGTTTTCAGAAGATTTAAATCTTCACGCATGAAAGACAAAGCCCAACGTATACCCTAATTAAAATAATAATACATACGTAATAGCAAAGGGATATCACGCGATATTTTTGCAACTTTTGTTATGGAAAACGTAGTAGAACTAGACGTAGCTCACATACATGAAACCAAAACTAGTGCGTGAAAAAAACGAACGACAGAATGAGGCGATAGTATATAATTTGAATATAAATAGAGCATTGATTGATTGCATGCTCAAAGCTGCTATAAGTATAATTATGTTCTCACTCTTCAGTACGGTGCGTTTTATGGAAAGCTCAATATTTCTACTACTGACAAGATGTCAATTAAAGAACGCTAACAGTGTAACTATCCTCAAAGTTCAAACTGCTTGAAGTTCGGGTTGGGGCCGGTTTATTTTACAGCCGACATAATCGTCCGCATAAAAACTTTTTCCGGTTCGCGGTAAAATATTAATTTGGGTCAACGCCGGTAAGTAGTTTATTCCTCGGTGGGTATAAAACGAAATACTCTTAAAAAATATACGACGTCTTAGTTACCGAGTAATAATGTCGTAGAAAAAAAAAATAAAAACGTCACGCGTCGCCCTCAAAGTTGCGAGTTTTTATTGCAGTTATATTTTCCCGGTAAAACCTAACGATCATAACGTGATGAAATGTTCCTCGAACGGCTTAATGGCGTCATAAATTTCGTTTTGTTATTGATACTTCGGACATTAGCTGCTTGAGTAGCAGCTGCATAGTAAATTTCGTTTAAGATTTTAAAATTGAAGCTATTTGTTGCGTTAAGTTAATAGATGGCGCTAGGCGCTACATATAATTCATACACGAATCTGTCTTGAATTTATGGTCACGTGTGATGTTATCAAAGCGACAGCGATGCCAACCTAGGCCTAGGGATTTTTCGCTACAAACGAAAAAAGGGAATTTTAGATAAGTATTTAAAGTTAAATAGATAAAATTGCTACTTGTAATTGTAAATCGAATTTTGTTCATATATATCAAGAAAGATGTAAGATATCGATATACGAAACTCATTTATTCAAAATCCTTCTGAGTTCACCGTATGCATTTGTAAACTATGAGCGGTGCGAGCACGTCTCGTCAGTCGTCAGTGATGTCAATCAAATATTGGGTGGGCGGCGGTCTTTTGCTTGTTTGCACTGTTTAAAATTAGTGCAAAATAAAGTATCATGTACATAAATATCATAGTATGAAAGTATGGACACATCGCAGTAAGCTATATGAAGCTCTTATATTTAACAGGAATCTCTACGAAAACGCATTAACTTCACACCAACAAGTGTCAAACAAAAAGAAACAGTACTACTTGTGGATTAATGGAAACTGAGCTTAAGCTTAATTCAAATCTATGGTTTTTTTAGTGAAGTTTGTAAGTGATGATGTCAGACAAAATTTATTTTTTTTCAATCCAAGGTCGAATTCCTGACCATTAGTTTGGGTTAGTGATGGGACATCGGATCAGTGTTGCCAGATCCAAAAAATAAAATTTATATTTGACATTTCAAAAAAGTGTTATAGTGAATGTCACTTTATTAGCTGGATGACTAGGTAAGACACCTGACCAAACGCCAAAGTCATACAGACCAATAAGTCTGACTTCATTCCTGCTTAAAACACTGGAAAAACTAGTCGATCGGTATATCCCCGACAACATTCTCTCAACAAAACCTCTTCACGATGCGTACCAATCAGAAAAGTTTACAGATTTGGCTCTGAACGATCTAGTTAGACTCTTGATGAAGGCAATAGACGATAAGAGAGTGACACTAGCCACCTTTCTGGACATATAGGGTGCTTTCAGCAACGATGGTTAAGGCACTTAAACACAAACGAATCCCCCCAGCCATCTTTAACTGGATTCAAACAAATCTAAGGTATAGGAGAATTACTAGCACCATAGGTGCAGATACGGTTATGGCTCAGGTGAGAGGGGCTGCCCCCAAGGAGGGGTCCTATCACCACTACTGTGGGCCATTCTGGTAGATAGTCTACTAGACGAGATAGAAAATGAACGATACTTCTGCCACAATAGTCCCATTCACAAAGAAAAGAGCATTAAAGGATCTGAAAAATCCAATGCTCAGCGGGATAACAATTTCCTTTTCCAAGGAAGTCACTTTTGGCCAAGGTATGGCTTGGGATCGCATCTTAGCAAGGTCACTCAAAAAGCAAGAATTACACTGGGCAGATGCAGGCAAGTTTGGCTCTATAGCATGGGGCATAAAGGCAACGCAAACATGTGCAATCCGACAACAAAGGCTTGCATGTCTGTGCGTTTTGGGGGCGATAAGAGCATGTCTGTGCGTCTCGGGAGGGATGAGAACAACCCCAACTGCAGCACTGAAAAGTCCTGCTAAATCTTACTCCATTACATATCCTCATACAGGGAACCGAAGGTATAGGAGAATCACTACCACCAGACACAGTTACGACGCGGGTGAGGCTTGCATGTAAGTAAGGCTACAAGCCCATCATTGAATGCGAAAGGCCCACAAGCTGAAAACTAGAGGGCAGCGGAGAGATCAAGTATCTCTTCGAAATGTCATCAGACGAAACAACTCCCTCCTATGGGTTTGATAATCCCATCTGAGTAGCAATTGTAGGCAGAGAAAATTTGGAGGGGAGCTTGCTACCGGCAGCTCTAAGATCAGTAAAGGGGTGGGAGCCGGGGTCCACGGACCAAGGACAAATATCTCCATAAACAAGTCACAGTGTTCCAAGCAGAGGTGGCAGCAATTCAACACTGTGCCATGGAGATAGAGAAACTGAACATTAGAAAAAGGAGGGTAGTTATATACTCTGACAGTCAGGCCACCTTAAAAGCAGTTAGTGCACACAGCAACTGCCCAAGTACCTCCAGAACAACAGAATAATCAGCGATAATCAATACGGCTTTCGTAAAGAGAGATCGACAGGAGATATATTGGCCTATGTCACTCATATATGGAGTAGGGCAATTGAAAACTACGGAGAGTCTCGAGCGGTTGCGTTGGATATTTCAAAGGCATTCAACAGAGTTTGGCATGACGGACTGCTCAACAAACTGTCGTCCTTCGGACTGCCAGCCTCTCTCTGCAGCTGGCTTGCCAGTTTCCTTACGAACCGATCTCTGCACGTTGCAGTTGATGAACACATCTCGGACACATTCACCATCAACGCGGGCGTGCCTCAGGGCGCAATACTTTCACCAACTCTGTTCCTCATCTATATTAATGACCTGCTGATCGAAACGAATAATCCTGTTTACAGTTTTGCAGATGACAGTACCCTTGTCTCCCACTTTAGATCAGAAGATCCCTTACCTGCGACTGAGACTCATCACCGCAGACAGGAGCAGACTGCAGCTATTAATCAAGACCTGGAGAAAGTTCACACTTGAGGCGATCGAAATTTGGTCCAGTTCAATGCAGCAAAGATCCAAGCTGCAACGTTTACCAAGAGGGCGAATACAGCTGGCCCTGACATCATTATGGTAGGATCGAACATTCCTTCATCCTCGTCAGTCGGACTGCTGGGTGTCTCGGTCAACAGCAATATGTCATGGCATGACCATGTTGTTAACATCGCAAAATCAGCCTCCCAGAAGCTTGGTGCGCTATTTCGCAACAAAAAACTCTATACACTCAGCAGTTGCTCTTGCTCTACAAAGCACAAGTGCTTAGAATATTGTTCACATATCTGGGCTGCCGCACCAAAGCATACCCTAAAGCTGCTGCATTCCATTCAGAAGAGAGCTGTGCGTCTCTTCGGCGCCCTGGAGTTGACTCGGAATCTGGATAGTCTGGAACACCGCAGACATGTGGCCGAGATGTCTCTCATTTACAGATACTTTCACGGCAGATGTTCCCAGGATTTGGCCCGCATCATCCCGCCCCTGACAATTCCTGTCAGACAGTCACGACAGACGGCAAGAGCGCACCAGTAGAACACCGCTTTACCATTACGAGGGTTCCGGGGCATGAAGGCCATCGAGGCAACGAAGGTGCCAACAAACTTTGGAAAACAGCAGTTAGAAGCTACATAGATAAACAATCTCAAAACTCGTGGTTATAAACATCGTGGCAACTACAGGCCAAACAGTTCATAAAACACGGCTCCCCAAAATCCACGGCAGATCTCAAGACGATAAAAATATTAGTGGGTCAGCTGACGGGGCACTGTAGAATGAACAGGCACATGGATAATAGCCGTTGCAGGTTCTGTCAGGGGGAGGAGAACACTTCAAAGCACGTGTGGTGCGAGGAGAGACAAAACCAGGATCTGCAAGGTACATGGAGGAGCTGGTACTTCATTTGTGGAGTCTCATTGGGAAGACCAGATCAATCCTCTAAGCATGGTTGGGAGTACTGCAATAAACTTGCATAGGTTGCAGTGGCAGAGGCGTCCTTTAAATAAGAGCCAACTTCCTTCAATTCTATTCTAGCTGGATGCAGCGTGTCTGGGAAACAATCTTTGCAAGGAATTTAATGACAATCTTTGCAAGGAATTTTTATGACACTCGTCTGGTGTGAAGTAGCACCATCTTGCTGAAATCATTTTTAATTGTTCTTGTTCAAGGTCTGACTCAGAAACTGATTAATCATACCGGTAAAAATAAATGCACCTGTTTACTTCATTTCATTATTTTTATTTTTATTAAAAATAAAGGTTTTAATGTTTTACTAAACACAGAAAGGAAAATAACATATTTTTGTAAATTATAAAAATTTCAAAAATGACGAACTATTTAAAATAACGCCAAAGCAAAATAAGCAACTTAAAAAAAATAAAAATAGAAATTAAAAAAACAATTAAAGACACATATTCATATTATTAATAACGAAAATATCATTTGAAAAATAATAAAAAAAAATTAAGTTCGTATTTCAGAAAAGAATTGAAAACGAAACGTTGGAATTCAAATCACATACCACCATTGGATTTAGCAAAAACCGGATATCTCAGGGAATATTCGGAATTTCAGAACTTTCTAAACTGTATATTCTTCAGCACCTAAATACGCAATTTTGCCTTAATTTGAATAGTCAGAAATCCTCAAATTCTTTTAATTTTAACAAGACTCGCATTATGATGTTGCTAATGTTATCGCAAACAACTTTGATTTTTACAGCTTTTTTCAGAGCAACTCGGTACTGAATAGTCAGGGAGTCCAACTAGACTTGGTATTAAGTAATTTTGAAAATCTCATGGTCTCTCCTGCTATTGATGACATATTTGACAACTCTTTGAGTCACACAGCTATATCTTTTGAAATTCCACAGGAACAAACATTTCAAGCTATGAATTTTGAGGAATACTTTTGGGACTTCAAGAACGGTGACTATGCTTCTATTAATCAAAATTTGGCGTTCATTAATTGGAATGAAGAGTTTCACTATGTCTCGGTGGATGAGATGATTATCAAATTGTATGATGTCATGAACTTGTTTGTTCCTCGCAAACGCTTCCGTACCTTTCCAAAGTGGCTCAATTTGGAACTCAGGAATTTGATAGTCGCTAAAAAGTTGGCACATAAGAAATTTAAAGAATCTAATAGTCAGGTCGATTATATCCATTTTTCTAATTTGAGAGATCGGTGTGAAATTTTACGCAGAAAATGTTATCAACAATATTTGAATAAAATCGAAAATAATTTATCAAATGATCCTCGGTATTTTTGGTCATATATTAACAGCAAAAGAAATGGGTATAGTCTTCCTCAGAAGCTGTCTTATAACGGTAAATTTGCGGACAGCCCGGAGAGTGTATGTAATCTCTTTTTTGATTATTTTTCTTCGGTGTGCTCTACAGAGGTGGTGTTGCGACTCCTACTTATCAATTTGATAACACTGTAAGTTTGAGTAGCCTTGGCTTCACCTTGGAAGAGGTTTTCAATGTCATAATGGGATGCAAGGATAGGCTTAGTGCAGGACCTGATGGGATACCGGCTTTTTTTCTGAAGAGATGCATTTGTACCTTGGTCATGCCAATTTCTTCCATCCACAACAAGTATCTAAGCTTGGGTATTTTTCCCAAGTTTTGGAAGAAATCTTTTTTAACCCCAATCTTTAAATCTGGAGATAGAAAAGATGCTGCTAACTACAGAGCAGTTTGCAACCAGTCAGAGATGCCTAAAATACTAGATCACTTGGTGAGTAAAAAGCTATCTTGGACTTTTAAGAACCTCTTTAATCCAGAACAATTTGGTTTTATTACTGATTCAAATCTGGTTTTATATGTTAATCATGTTTTCAATAGCTTGGAGGGGGCTCTCAGGTTGATGCGGTTTATGCAGATTTTTCTAAAGCATTTAACCGTGTAAACCATGGGGTGCTTCTGAGTAAGCTGGAGGCTTTGGGAATTTTTAATCCTCTTCATTCATGGATATATATGATTACATCACTGGAAGGCCCCAGTTAGTGAAGGTTGGAGACTGTGTCTCAAATGAGATTGTTGTATCTTCTGGGGTGCCTCAGGGTTCTCACTGTGGCCCCGTCCTTTTTTGCTTGTTTCTAATTGATCTATCCCAGAGATTTAGATTCTGCAATGCCTTGATGTTTGCTGACGATGTGATGCTGTTTAAGGAGGTTAGGTCTTTGGAGGATGCTTTGTGTCTTCAGAGGGACCTGGACTCTTGTTTTGAGTGGTGTGGTGTGAACACGATGTCTTTGAACATTAGTAAGTGTCACAAAGTCTCATTTTCACGTAGAAAAGATCCTCTAAACTTTATATACTGTTTTGACCATGCCCCACTCAATTGTAAAATGGAGATATCTGATCTTGGGGTTCAGATTGACTCTAGAATCACATTCTCTAGTCTAGTCTAGTTTATGAGATTGCTGGACTTTATCCAGAGGTCGTCATCTGAATTCTCATTATTTACCTATTAATTGCTCACTGGTTCGTCCAATTCTAGAGTACTGCTCAGTTGTTTGGTTTCCTTCATATTATTGCTACATCACCAAGGGTATTCTTAAGAACAGCAGTTTTTAGGTCTGGTTATTGGAGAGAGGAGTATGAGTATGAGTGGATCCGAACCAGTTTAAATCTACCATCTTTGGAAGCAAGGAGAATTCTTATCGATATAGCATTCTTTCACAGAGTTATAAATGCAGCCATTGGCTTTGGTACAGTTGCGAGTACCCACTGGTAATAGACAGTGCGATGGTTTCTTTGTACGGTTCCACCGCACTAATTATAGTATTAATGGAACAATGACTCGTCTAGCTTGTTTAGCTAAGCAAATCATTTTTTTTTTAAATAAAATTGTTAAATTTAGAAAAGATATTTTAAAAATTGTGAGATAAATGGGTGGTGTTTATATGCTGTTGAATTTTAGTGATTGTGATATTTTAATATATGATTGTTGTTTAATGGTATGTTTTGGTTTTTAAGGTTCCATGTTTATTGAGTTTCATGAGTTATCTGTGTTTTATATTTTGTATCATAGCATTTGAAGTTTTCAGAAGTATCTAGTAGCCTAGCTATTCCATATCGAAATCAGATTATTCTGCTTGTATTTGAAAGAGTTCATCTATGTCTAGTTTCCATGTCACTAAGTCTTCCACCAACGAATTGGAACTGTTCCAGGAGACGAGTAAAACGGAAGACGAAGTCCCCGGGAGGCGAACGGCTCGATCATTAATCATACTTTTAGATGAAAATGCGCCCAATTTTCAGACAAATATCAAAACATTCCGGCATCGTCGCTCAGAAACCGAGACCATAATATACGTTTGCCGGTTTTAGGAACCTAATTATTGTCGAATAAGACCATTTGTCTTCTAGCAGAGCCAATTTTCTTGTCGTCCACACTTTTATTTGAATAAATATATTTGTTCGGCGCTGGATGAATTGCATTGCGACGCAAATGAAATATAGATATTTGAGGAGGAGGGCTAGAGAAAAGTAACTGGAAATAAATTATAACACATTTTTAAGATCAAATGCACGCATAATTTTTAATGTTCTACCAAGTTGTTAGAAGCAATAGCCATAATAATGTGATGTTACTTGCAGCAGCATACTAATGTCGCTTTATTAAAGTCAAAGCAGTTGTTTACGTCGCGTCGTGTAATATAACACAGAAAGCGGCTGAACACATTGCCTTATCTGTAGAATAATAGGCAATATGCATTAGTAAATTATTACGATTAATATAACGCAAAGAGTAATTACATGGGATTCAACGTTGTACGCATATAAATACCAACATATTTATCAAATGTGAACTAGTGCCAGTTGTATAAATTACATGCCGTCCTTTAAATAAATAAGTTAAAATATTTCTGTTGGAGGAATGGGATATTTCTAATAATCTAAAGTAAATGAGCATCCGCTTTAAAGGTTTGTATCACAATTTTTAGAGCTGCACTTTACAGATTAAAGATAATTTTTCACAACTTATTGCTTTACGACACACATCTTTTTTTGGAAGTATCGATGAAAGCAATTACTGATAATAATATACTACTTAATTACAAACAGTTAATTAATAGATCATATGTATTAAAGACTTACCAAAGTCCATGATGACCGGCAAGATATCGTCCGTGTTCAATGAAACGTTCTCGACAAATTCAAGTTCGAAAATTTCGATAAATATCGCCCGAGGGGAACCGAAAAACGAACAGCGTCGTCGACGAGAGTACGGGGCCTTCTGTCCACCTGTTCTCCGTCGCGGCGCTGCCGACGCCGCCCTGGATGGGCGCCGCGACGACGGCGACGCCGGGAGTTATGGTCGGCACGCAATTGCGCCAGCGGTAATACCGAGCAATAAAGATCTGGTTGTGTTAGTTTGGGTTAGTAAATTTAAACCTGATCAAATATGAAATGGAAATTTACCTTTCTTAAAAGTGTTTGTATAACACAACAGTTTTCTGCTCATAAATATACCTAAAAATTATGTCAATGTCGAAATATGAATATAAAGTTGGCGCTAATTCGACATTCGCTTCTAAAAAGTTAAAAATTTTAAATCTGAATATGTATTAGGTACAGAGTCTTCCAATAAGAGCAGGGGCTTATTTTAGAGCTTTCTTGTATTTAAAAAAGTCCAAAATAGCTAATCGATGTATTCTTTTCTATTGAATTATAAAACGTGACCAAACGAAAAAACACTTTAAATACGATAAGTTAAATTTTCTGGCATTAAATTCATGAAGTCTCTGTTCAATGCCAATTCATGAAGAAATTATTGACGAAGAGATTCGTAAATTAATTCACGAATAATTTGCCCCATATAAAATAGCCTAAGAAAGCTGTCGGTTCAAGTTCATACGACAAAATGTGTTGTTCGTGAGCCCCTTCAAGAATAACTGCTACATCCTTATCAAGTCCAAAAGATACATGTTCCGAGGGCTCTTGAATAATTCTAATTAATTTATTTAATAAATTAATTCATCATAATTAAGTTCCGTTCTAGTTCCCCGATGAATAAAAATTAGTAAACTAAGGCTTGAACTAAATGGCAGATCATAACAAGAAAAATAGAAATAAAAACTTTGTTGATTAAAACTAAAAATGGAAAAATAAGTTAAATTCTCGACCCCGGCTAAAGTTAATTTAAATCACAACTTATGCAGAAAGGAAAAGCCAGGAAACGTGCCAAAATAAGATCTAGCATATGCCATCCAAATATTAAGTAATTACTATATCTGGCAGGTTAATTCTCGTCCGTCTGCATTGTAACGCGTAATCGTATGAACCACCTGTAAATCTCTTGAACAAATAATTGCGCATTTAGACAGAGTTTAGGGTCCTTGCTCCAAACTTTAGAAGGTGGGTGGCTCGAAAGTCGGCCAATAAAAAGCCAAAGTTTGGAATGCTAACACCGGTTCAAACAATTTTAATTACCCTATTTAGGAAGTGCGGTAGCAATAAAAGCTAAACTCGGAATGTAAAAATCATGTTAACAGCAATAATCAAATTTCAATGAGCCCAAATATCAAAGGGTGGCATAATAAAATCGAGATTGAAATTTATAAAACATGTAAATAAACGTTAATTGCCCATTAAAATCGTCGGCGACTTAAATGTTCGTAG
>MU182465.1:52477-93062 GCA_016904865.1 Pissodes strobi | reverse complement strand
CTTAAATGTTCGTAGTGAATACAATTGAATAAGCCGGACACCTGCAACTTCCAGAGTTTCGAGGCGAAAAACAATCCTTGAAAGAAGGTATAAAAAGAAAAATAGCTACTGCAAGATTCTTAATGCACAAATAATAATGTAATATATAATATTCGGCTGTCTAGTTAGTTAAGGACTTAGGTCGTTGCTATGTCGATACGGAATAAGAAAAAGTAGTTACATGTAAACGCAAATAGTCAATCACTATGCCAAAACAGATGCCGAGAGAAATGAACCGTAACGTGGTAGAAGAAATATCCGAATAAACAATACGTCTCTTCAGTAGAATGTGGATTTATAGTCAGTTCTCCAGGGGTTGAAGCGCAGCAGGTTGGGTATACACGATAAGGACTAGAAAGTAAGTTGTAGGTTTAAATATTTTCAAATATGTGTAACTAGTGTAATAAGATATATCGAAAGGTAGAGATGTGCTCTAAAGAGCATTGCAATTGAATGTAGGAATGTTTCTGCTGATTTTTGGATTGCATTAAACAGAATAAGTGTTAGTGGAAATTGAATTTTATTGTCTTGTAGATTTAATGCCTTAATACCGAATGAAATTTTGAAGCTTTAGAGAACGAAAACAGATATCAGCGAGTTACTAGTTAAGTAATGACGCGACTTAGTTCCGACAGTTTTTGGTTTGGCGAACTTTTAAAGCAAATAGGCAATAACCAAAATTTCCTGTACTTATTTGGGCCAACCACAGATTTAATGAAAGAAATGTTCCCTTTTAAATGTTTACTCCCTTAAAAATTCAAAATCTTAAATAGTAAGTTGAAAGGAAAGCGGTTTGACCTAGGTTATGATTAATTTAAATTTTTATAAATAATTTGAAGTACAGAAGAGTGGTATGCCAGTACTGACTACTAACGGGAGGAAGAGGGTGGTTGCCATAGGTAAGTTATTTTCATCGAAACAGGGCGTAAACACACTACTGCGAACCTGGTGGTAGAAAATGAACCGGAGTTGAAGAAAAAATAAAAAACTGTAAGTATATAAAATGGTGAAATCGGGATTCATTACAATGTTATGCCTCCCGTTGATTATCCTGCAATTACGCAAATTGGTCGTTACAACGCTTAGCCAAAATCCAAATTCTGACTAGTATTATTTTGGTCATGAACGAAACCGGTTTCACCTTAGATAAAGTACTAAAGAACCATAATGTGCATATCTGGGATGAAGAAAATCCCCCTGCAACAGTACAGACAAAGTGCCAACAAAAGTCCGTGGTTAGCATGTGGGCGGTGATTATTGGGAATCATCTCATTGAAGCGTTTTTTTTGAAGACATAAATTAAAGGCTGCGCAGTTCGTGCCCGGATACGATTTTGACGAAACGTCGTGCATGAAGATGAAGAAGTTTAAAACGACCGGATTGACATTCAATATATATCAGCCCTAAACCTTGCATAACTCTTTTATTATTATCAAATCATGGTTGTCATTAGCAAGGGGAGATGCAGACACATAACTTAGTAACTCTAATGATATTCATTAAGATGCGCATTTTTCATTAAGATGCAGGTTATAAAAATTAATTAGGATAATATTCGGTAAATATCAAAGATTTCGATGACTATGACAGATTTAATGGTTCATGGTTACCAATTATTTAATAAATAAAAAAATGTAATTACTTATTTTTGATTATTATAATAGTTCGTAGAAGCAGTCACATTTAATGGCTATTACAGCACTCGCATTTATTCTCATACTCGTATCTTAATAACTATCATTAAATTCTCATTACGTAATATACTATTACCGTATAATACATATTCTGCATATAATGATGCTTCCTTCACCATATGCTACATAAATTAAATCGGTTTTAGGGATATCTATTATAATCGTAACAGGCCCGAAACTTTGCTCGTTCGGACCAATATACATTATAATCCTCTATCTAATATTATACAGTTCGATCTTATATATCTACCGCAGAGCTTGTAAAGTTAATCAAACTTCATCGGGCATAACTTGAACTGTGCAACTTCGCTCGGACGGAGTTATATATTATAGAATGGAAATTTCGCCAAAGTGAGTTTAATAAATTACAAACTGATGAAGGCGATTTTATAGAAGGAGTGCGAGAAAAGCTGTAAAATTATCAACGAATATAATGATAACACGTTTAAAAAAAACTCAACATACTGAGTTAATATTTAATAAAACAATGCAATATAGATTAAAATTCGAGGAGGTTGAGTAAACTAGCCTTTACTATCACAAAGCAATTCTTTCATTGTATAGTAGGATCTTTGAGCTAAGTTATTTTTAGACTATGAGATTTTTTTCGTTAAAATAATTAGATATTAATGAGCTATTTATTCGTCTGAATATGGTAGACAATGACTCATTACAGATATTACTTATTGGTACTTCCATTGTCTATATTTGGGACGTCCGGACTAACCATGTTTGGTTCAAATAACGCAACATTAAATGATCATGACACTGGTGAGTGGTTTAAAGTAAGTTTAAAGAAGCTGTATAAATATACACAATGAGTGAACGGCCCTACCCTAAGCTCTTCTATTCTTTTTTTTGGATTTTAAAGAAGGCTCTTTAAATGCTTTTCTTAGTCTTTCATGGCTGGTGCCCGCTGTTAGGTGGTTGGTGCTGTTTTTGAAATATTTTCCGGATTACGTTGGTCCCTTTCGACAACCTTCCTTAATTAACACAAAAGAACGAACATTTTTGATATGCTCTGCTTCATCAACTGTCAATTTTAAGCAGAGCTTTAATTTTTATTAAATCATTACGACGTGCTAATATTTAAGGGAGTCATTCTGGGAGATATACACTTATTTTATGAGGAGAGAGACTCCTAGGTAATTCAAAAAGAGTGAGTTCTAACGGAGGGCTAAATTACCTTCTCCGTGAGGACTCAGTCTCTTTAACACACTACTATTACTTTATATATTTTACAGAGGGCTCCTTAATGATATGCTAATATTCAAGGGGGTGATTCCTAGACCCATTTTAAGAAAAAAACTTCACATGAACGTATATCCTACCTTTTGAGATACAGGGTGGTAAAGTTATCAGAGAAAAATCTGGTTTATATAATAACTGTGATACTATTGCAGATATCTTTATGGAATTTAGAACACGACTTCTATGCAGCTTCTAAGATTAATTTCCTGATGTACAAACAATTTGATTACATCTACCAGTATCGTCCGTGCGGGTTTTGCACTGATTTCTGTTTGAAAAAAAAAGGTACGCCATTGCTTTTTCTTAGAGTAAAAATTATTTTTGAAATTACCATTCATTTCTGAGCAAATTTTATATCTTGATTATCTTTCGTCCGATGCATGGTTTTCGCTTAAAAAAATAAAAATCGTGTTTGTGTAAGCTGAAATCGTCACTGAATTACTAATGTGGTAATATTATTGGTTCTTGTAAGTTTTCTTTTATTTTTTCCTACAGTAAAATCAGTTACTAATTTCTAAATTAATTAATATTTGATATTAAATGAAGTCAATAGCTTGAAAAAAGAAAAAAAAGATTTCCACACAACAGTTACATCATCAGATTTTTTAGCGATTTGACCCTAAAGTAAAATGGTTTTTACTTTTTATACGAAAGAAAATCAAGAGATCAAATTTGCTCAGAAATAAGTGAGAATTCCAAAAATATTTTTTATTTTAAGAGAAAGCAGTGGCGTACAGTTTTTTTCTCCATAAATATTCAACACAAAACCCGTACGGACGCCACTGATAGAAATAATAAAATTGTTTGTACATCAGAAAATGCATCTTGATGCATAGAAGACATGCACTAAATATCATAAAGATATCTACTATAGTATGACCGTTATTATACAAAATACATTTTTTCTGAAAATTTTACCACCCTGTATCTCAAAAGTTGGAAAATGTAGGACATACGTTCATACGAAGTTCTTTTCTTAAAATGGGTCCAGAAATCACCCCCTTAACTATTAGCATGCCATTAAGGAACACCCTGTATATATAAAGTAATAGTAGTATGTTAAAGAGAGTGAGTCCTCATGAAGGTGGAGTGTTACCCTTCCGTGAGAACTTACCCTCTTTCAATTACTAAGGAGTCTCTTTACCTCGTTTTCTTTTTCCTTCTTCAGTCCGCTTGCAAAGGCGTTGGCGTTGCCTATAATACCCTAATGGGCACTGCAAGTAGAAAATGGCGAGGAAGAAAGATACCGATGGACTCTTTTCTTAAAGATGTTTAGACTGTAGCCAACAGGGAACAATTCGGTTGGTAAGCAGTGCCAGATGCTCGTCACACGCCAGAAGAAAGAATTTTGGTAGAAGCTGGTTCTAGGTGTGCTCTGTTGAAGAGGATATGGATGAGAGCTCGTAGCTGGTCGCGTGGAACGAACAAAGCTGGCACCGGAGGAAATCAGAGTTGTCAGTTCGGTTAAACACCTTCCGTGATAATATCGATAAAAAAGGGAGAGATTACCCATCATCCGCCTATGTTCCAAGGTGTGAAGGGAACAAATCAGTCTAACAACTCGGTTCTGGATGGAGTCTAAGAGCGCTAGAGTATGTTTGGGAGCAGAACTCCAAATGTGAGAGCAATACTCCAAAGTAAGTCTGATTTGAGCTTTATAGCTGATGGGAGCTGAAGTTTTTTTGGACGGAAAAGTACACCCAGTTTTTGAGAGGCACACTTGGCGAGACCTCGGACATGCTCATCCCATGAAAAGTTAGTGCTTGCGGTTATTCCAAGAATTGAAAGATTGGAGGATGGAGAAAGGACTTCTCCCTCCATGACAATGTCAAGGTAATTTCCCTTAGTTTTTCTCCTGGAGAACACAGCAGTCTGTGTCTTTTTGACATTGAAGGTTAGAACATTGTTGGATCCCCATTCAAAAATTGTGTTTAGGTCTCGATTGATTGAATCAGTCTGTTGTCTGAGTCAGAGTGGGCTGCAAGGCATAAAGGCAAACGAAAAAAAAGCCGAGCTGCCCCACGGATTCTGGGGGGAGGGTCAACCAACCGATAGCTCTGCTGAAAGAGGACAAAGAGACAATGGGGGAAGTATTTAGAAGACGGGATAGTATTAGTAGAACCTCATCAAGAGTAACACCCTCCCAAAGGACAAAGAGCTTAAGGGACGAACCGGAGTTTTCTCCAAAAGAAAGTTAAACGATACATCCATAAACCTAACTGAAGAAACCACATATAAGAGAAAAGAACTCGCATTTACGCTGCATAAAGAGACAGTCTAAAATATTGCCAAAATAAGCGAAGAATTAGAGAGAAACATAGAACAAAACACGAAAAAACAATAAAAGAAGCAATATTTAGACTAAAAAGGCAGTTAAGGGTACTAAAAGGAAAAGAGATAACAACATGGGCAGAACAGCAGAATTACGGGAAAGTACATAGAGAATCCGGAGAAGAGGACACGGAAACAAGCTCAAAAACACCTGCATGCCCAAAATGGAAGAAAAATGAAGTGGAAAGAAAACAAATCCAATACAAGGAGATGGAAACCTAGATAGAGAAAGGAGGACACGTCGAGACAAGTGAAGCGGGCACCCAAACGACATCATGGCAAAACGGAAAAGAATACCTAGAAATACTGAAAGAATAGTGTTTCGAAAACTGGGAATAAACAAATGGTGGAAGCCGTCTTCCATAATTCTGGGACACATGTTATGATATTTCAGAACAAGAAAAGTCAGAACCAAGAGCTGAGTGGGACAACAGCGAGAAGCAGGGGAAATACATACGTCCTCATAGTTGGTCAAGAGGAAGGAAACTTTGAAGATTTGGTAAAATACAGCAAGAATAAAGTGATAGGCACAGAAGCTACTAAAGTCATCAATACCATCAAGATGACAAAGGACAAGAAAGTACTAATCACGCTGGGTAGGTACTAAAAGGCAGCATTGGACCTCAGGAAAGAATTAGAAAGGAATACAAAAGGAGTAAAAGTGCAACTAAGGGGAGGCAGTACTGAGACCATCCACATTAGAGGAATGGACGCCACTACCACAAAGGAAGAGGTAGTGGAAGACATAGGAAAGATTGTGGGCAACCTAGAAGAGTCAGAATAGAGAATAAGTGACTTAAGACCAAATACCGGAAACACACAGGCAGCCACTCTAACTTTGGCAAACGAAAAGGCCACCAAGCTATTAGAAAACCTCTATATTAGATTAGGACTTTCCAGATGCCATGCCGCCTTGAAAAAGGCTAACAATCGTCAAATGTTATATGTGTTGGAAATATGGACATCATAAATATAAGTGCACGGGCCCTGACAGAAACGGGCTGTGCTACAGATGCGCCGAGCCCGGACATGACGCAGGAAACTGTACAGAAAAGGAAGAGAAGCGCCCCATCTGCAAAGTGACAGGCCACAAAGCAGGAAAATGCGATGCCTTTTGACGGGTAATGTCCGTTGCTCATAGATCCAACAGCAGACAGCCCATACAAGAAGCCCAACCACAAGAATCATGATCAATACAACAATAAGGCAAGCCAGAAAGGATGACTATCAATCGTTCCCCAAACACAAATTTATAATCTGCCAGATTCATCTTAATAGAAGCCACGACGCACAGATATAACTGGGGCAGAAAAGAACGGCGACAGAACCAAACGTAAGACACGTACAGAAAAAGAACTGGATAGTAGACAACAACCAAGACGCAGCGATAAAAATCAGAAACCGGGACATAATTAGTTACGCGATCGGAAGAGGAGACGGTTTTGTGTGGATAAATTTGAAGAGTTTTGTGCTTTTCAGCTGCTACATATCTCCAAACCCAACTGACAACGAGTACTCGAGATCACAGTTAGGAACCGCAGTGGACAGAATCGGAAAAGACATCATCATTACGGGAGACTTTAATGCTTGGGCACCACAGTGGGCAAAACATACAGAAAGGGAATTCTACTGCTAGAATGGTTAGCCAGCAAAAACATGATAGTGGGAAATACTGGAACACAATCTACATTTACAAGGACAGGGTGTAGCTATAGGATATAACTATAACTAGAGGAAGGGTAATAACCAAAATATAGAACTGGAGGATCTTCGTCGAAGAAACGCTAAGCAACCATAAATACATTTTCTTTGAAGTCGAGTCCAACTCGGAGGGAAGCCACAAACAAAATAGCACCATAGAACGAGAATGGAACACCAAAAATTAACCAAACTAAACTGGAAGAGTCCATAGACAATATCTTAGGAACACAGATTCCGGAAAGTATACGAACACACTCGTGGAAGTCTTCAAAGCGCCTATGCCAAAAATCAAAAGCTACATGAAAAAGACGTCCTACTGGTGGACAGAAGACATCCAAAATGCCCCAGCTCAAAAAGAGTACTAACGAGAGCAAATAAAATCTCGAGTAATAGTGAAATACAAGCACAGCAGTACTCAAAAGACAAGAAAAATTTAAGACTGGCAATAAAAACTTCCAAGGACAGGTGCTGGAAAGTACTAGTGGAAAAAATTAACGAAGACTGCAGGGGATTGGGGTACAAAATCTCTACCGGAAAATTCGCACGCGGGTCCAACAGGACACTGTTCATGGATTAAACCATAAAGGAGGCCAAACAACTGTTCCCTTAAAGAGAACCAATCAACTGGACCCACACTAGAAGAGTGAGGGCCCTCGGGGTGTTGACGGTCGAAATTAAAAAAGGAAAAAGCTCTGGGATTAGACGGAATATCAGTAGAGATAATAAAAGCAGTAGCCTCACGACGCCCTCAATTACTCCAAGAAACTCTCTCGAACTCCATCAGTCAAGGCCAATTCCCCAAAATGCGGAAGAAGGCCAAATTAGTACTCCTGGAAAAAACGAAAAAGCATCGAAATGAAGAGACCAAGTACAGACCAATATGTTTTCTTAACACCGGCGCAAAACTACTTGAACACATAATCTGTCAGTGACAACCCAGGTGAAATCGCACCTCTATAAAAGAAATCACAGATACAGGAAAGTGGGAACCTTGGTCACACTACACATAAAAAATGAGTTGCAATTTTCGAAAACAACGACACGGACAGAAGGGCCAAAAAGATAGAGGCAAGAGAGCGTCTTTTGGAGGAATGGCAACGGCGCTGGCAAGCATTAGAAAAGGGCAGGTGGACCTTCTGGCTAATTCCCAAAATAGCATCATGGCTTAACAGACAGCATGGAAACACGAACTGCTTCCTGACACAACTCCTTACGGAGCACGGAAACTTTAGGGATTTCACTAGGACCATAGGCAAAACAAAGGACGACAAATGTGTATATTGTGGCGAAGGGGACACAGCGGAGCACACAGTAATCTACTGTCCACATTGGAAGCAGCAACGGGAAATATGCCAAGAGATACTTGGCATTGTATTAAAACAAAAGAGAATATAGTCAAAACAATGACAGACAGTAGAGACAACTACGAGGCGATTAACCGAATGATCACCCAAATACTAAAGGAAAAAGAAGAAAAGAAAGACTATCTGGTGAATGGCTGAAAGTGTTTCCTGAAGAAATGCCGCAAGGTGGTTCCGGGAAAAGAAAAGAACCTGCTAAGTGTAGGGGAAGGGTTTTAATGGGTAGGCCTAGCCGAAGTCCCACACTCCCTTGAAGCGCTAGAACTACCAATGCTCCAGAGGGTACTCAGATGCGTATTACCAATCCCTACTGTAAAAAGGGTTAGTTTGGGTTAGTCAGTTGTCACTGACGATGTCAACTGTAGTATCGTTTTATGAGATATTCAAATTTAATTAAATGATAGGAGTCAGTTCAAAAATTGGAGCCGAAAAGATAAATCGGTGAGGCTCTATAAGTTTTAGGATTTTTTTTTTATATGAGAATATCTCTAGATTTACGATATTTATTTTAATTTTGTGTCATTCCGATATCTTTGTTAGTTTATAAGCAAAATATATGGGATTTGTTCTATTACCTTGTCAAGACATAAGCGAAACTTTTATGAAGAATATTGTTTTTTCATTTAGGCCTTTCCTTTTTGTTAATTAAGTGATATATTTAAAAAAAAAACTAATTTTAAACCAAATCCGTTACGATATGTATAAGGCTAGGGCGTTTAAATTTAAGAAGTTTCACTTCAGATATGCGCAGATAGTGCGGACGTGTTTTTTTTTTAATTAAAATTAGTATTATTCAACACGCCTTGAACAATTTCTTTCATTGAAGGATTGGAGATACTTCATTTAGACGTGAAAAATTATTGAGAAACATTTCACCTAAGCTTATCAACTCTTAACGTATTAATACCACAATAGAACTACATCGGCTGCATAAGACAGTGACTTCTTAAGTAGGATTTATGCTAACAGCATTAAGGTTGAAGCATCGTTGAATATGAATGAAGCTTGGTGTTAATATAGCTCCCAAAATGAGCTCTACATGTTTGTTAATTTATCCACAGCCACTGAGTTGAGTGAAATTCGGTGTTGGTAATTTCAATCGGATATTATAATAACCTACAATATCAAAGGTTTGTCAAAGTGCTAGGAAATTATGAATTCTTATTCCATGGGAAAAGAACACAACTAGTATCGAGACAAGTAAATCAGCGCAGATCCAGTCATAATCAATTAAACTGACAAACTGAAACAGATACATTACTAACAACTCAATTATAAAAAGTCTAAGCATTCCCTGAAAATATATGCACATTTATGAGCTATTAATAGATGTTCGATAATTCTCATTCTGATATAAAATACGACGGCAAGCACATATCGACCACATTTATATGAGGTAATAAAATTCATAGGGAACTGTTTTATATGACATGTTGAATAGTGGATGGCAAACGTCAGACCCGACTCAAGTTTAATGATCCATCGCCCTTAATGCGAGAATAGTGGCGATAGTTTCGAAGTTACGGATGAAGCATATCCCGATAGTAATTTAATCTATCATATTTTATTGTTAAGGCGTATTAATGAACTAATAAACGTAGAATGGTATAGGGAAAACTGAACACATAAATAGAAACTAGTGTCGTAAATAAGCTGTTTTTACATGATGACGTAATTAATTTTAAATAATAACATTGCTTACAGTCTAAGAGAAGACTTCTTTATAAATACACTAAAATATCATTTTCCCGTTCTAAAATTGATGGCTAAATAGTTAATATCGATCTGATCCTATGTTACAGCTGGCGCAAGATAGCTATTAGATTATTTTTGGATTTGAACTGCCAGTCTAACGTTTACGACATATAACAGCTTCATTTTCACGCCAAACATTTCCTCATATTGAGGGAGTTTCTGAAGTATTATTCACTTTAGTAGTCTTTTTGCAACAAAGTTAGTAACGAGCTTGCGGTAAAACCTCTAAACAACCAAATTTAACCAAACTTGTAAATTGCTTAATTTCTGAATTAATTCAAATCCAGTCACCGTTTACATGCAAGTCACGATCCCAGAAAAAAAATTAATCGACCTTGAGGTTGAAAATTATTTGAATAGTGGTTTTCATGGGAGCTTCAATACCAAAACCGTATTCAATGCAACTTGAAAACTCAACGAAAAATGTACAAATTATCCTATCTAGGCCCATTTTTCCACCTTCAAATCGTTTTAAATGTGATTTCAAACAAATAAAATCCACTTACTTCCTAACAAAATCGATACGCATCGATATTAAGAAACTTCACCTAATCACTAAAAATATCAATTTTTCAACTTACACCGTCTCAATGAAATTTTAATGTGTTGTGTCACCTGGTGTTGTTCCTGCAACGCCGCCGTGGCCAACAGATAGGGGCACCCGTAGGGGGCTGATCTAAACCTACTTAATATCTAGGGTTAATGTTACTGCTTGTTAGGTAAACTCTACGTGAGAGACCCCTTCAAAGTCGCTACTGATGATAATTAGCTAAAAGCTAGGAATGATAGAGTGCTTTTTTATGTGTTAAAAGTTACAGCCAGGTGTTTGTGCAGGGAAAATTCCAGCAAAAACCGTGCTTATAATGCTCTCTTAGAGCAGGAGTTCAGAATATTAAAATAATAATCATTAAGTCTAATCCTTTATGGTTGTAATGGTATCAAGACGCATGGATTGAGTCCCGCGGCTCCGGCAGCGGAGACATGGACGCTTCAGTAGGCAGAAATCGAATGAGTTAGATGCGGCGGCGTTTGCGCATATATAGGCCGTGCGACTCCTTAAGCAAGCCCCGCCCCCATGTCCGAACACGGGTGATTGCCAGGTCGGGCAGTAGAGCCGCGCGTTACCCGCGGCAAACTTTATATTTGTTAAAAAGTTGCTTTTAAAAGTTAGCTAGGATTGGGCTTCGACATGTTTTAGGGTGTTTACTGTGTTCCCAAGGGATCTAAGCTCATGGAGACATAAGCTGCTTATAAAACAGTGTTATTTCGCGATATATGGTGCCGTATATTCGGGGCTGTACCTGCTATCTGCAATACTGGCAGTTAGCGACGACCCTCGGATCTGTTTTTCAAAGAACCTACATGCGTGTTTATCGATATATTCATCGACGTTTTCGATTCTAGCCGCGCATGCAGGTCTTCAGTTCTAAGGATAATTTTTACAGTCTGCCAAGCATAAGTGAGAATCAGTTTATCACTAAAGCTATAACAATTTTACGAGGCAGACGTTTTGCAGATGTATAAATGTCTCAGACTTGAATCAGTAAAAACTTGTACGGAATTATCATAAAAATGTTGTTAATTAACGAGTGCGTCAGCAGTGTGTTAAAAAGAGTGAGTCACGGAGGAGGTAATCTACCCCTCCGTGAGGAATCACTCTCTTTGAATTACTTCATGAAATAAGCTTGTGCCTCCCTGTAGAATCTTAATATATTTCCTCTCTTTTTCTACTATTAAGATACAGACATAGGTCTGAGTGTTGTTTCACCCTATAACCTTGTTGAATTACGCTTCAGATATCGACCGGTCAATACTCCGCCTACTGAGGAGGCTTTGACCATGAAATAAGGTGTGTATAGCTTTGATACATTTTATATGTAACCTTCAGCTTTTATTCCCCACTTTTGATATTATAAAACTAGCAGCTTAGGGTTCTCCACGTTAATTCAAAATTTGTAAAGTTATGTTTTGGTTAATACTAGAAAAAGAGAGTGGTTGCAAAAAAATAGAGTAAAAAAAATCCAATAGAAGAAGAGTGTGTAGAAAATCAATGTATAGAAAATGGGTGTTATATTTGCATCAATAATGGAAAAGGCAGAAATTTGTGTTCTTAAGTCTTTCGTTCAAAAGTGCTGCTTTCAATGTTTGGCAGAGTGGACAGTCAGAAAGAGAAATTGTGCATTTTGTGGAATATACTTTAATGCCATAATTTTTGAAGAAACCAAGGAAGAAAGTTCGAGTGCGAGAGTTTTGGAAATTGTAAATTTTGATGATTTGGATCCAATAGATATTGGAAGATTCAAATTCGTAGGTGACCATGATGTAAATAATTTCATGGAAATTGAAGCAGAATCATCCAATCCAGACGAATTAGAAATGGATCAAGAAGATGAATATGCAGATGGAAATGTGACTAAATTTCCTCCTCCTTGAGGACTCACTCTCTTAAATACACTACTTGCGTCTGAGACATTTATACATCTGCAAAACGTCTGCCTAGTAAATTGTTAGAACTTTACTGATAACTGAGTCTAACTTGAGCTTGGCCATTTTTTTGCAGACTAAAATTAATGTTTCAAGATGCATTACCGTGAGAAATTTTTAATACATTTTTGCAATAGCTTACGGATGTAAGTATGTCCCCTCTAACAATGGGTCACTTTTTTCTGTCACGAGCTGCCGGGCAATAAGAAAAACCGTGCTTTAAAGTGACCTTTCCTCTTCGAACATTCAATTGTCATAAAAGAAAAACTAGTGATAAACTGATATTGGTAACATACTTGGCTAAAGAACATTGATGTAATATTTATATATTGTATTATTACTCGTATTTTGACTGCATATAAAACTTAAGCTGTAGTTTTATATGTATATAGGTATGCTTTGTTTATGAGTATACTTGTACTGATCAGTTCTTTAATTCTAATGGTGTGTGAGGTTGATATCTAGCACTAACAAAAATTGGTTATACTTTAACACCGCCAGCTGATTTATCAAGTTAGAATAACGCATAATAAAATATTCATATAATGCTAAAGTTTATGTTTTATTTTCAAAATCACTAAACTTATGGCAGTTTATCTACGTGTTAGAAAATCGATCAATATCGAGTCTAATAGATGAACTACATATTGTATCTTCTTAATAAAAAAAGGATAAGTTTTTAGTCCAGTATTCTCTTCTGACGGTGTTGGTTCAAAATACTGATCTTCGTCGATGTTGTTTTTCCTTATAGCTGGTTGTCCTCTGATAATATCCATGGGCGTAGATAGGGAGGAGGGGGCAGGGGGGCCGTGGGGCCCCCTGGAAATTTAACCGACTCATTTTTTAACATACCATTCATGTCAAGCCATTCAAGAGGGTGCCGAATCCTTGTTTTTTTTTAAGATTTTAACGACTTTTGGATAAAAACTGGGCATGGCACACCCAAAATTTTCCGCCTGCGAGTACCACTGCGCCCTCATCTACGGTTCGCCACCCCTGACAAAAAATCCTGTCTACGCCCATGATAATAACTGCTGCCATTCATTTCCAAAATATTGCATTATTATCATAGACCCATTTTGCTTTGATAACGATATTTCAAATTAATACAAGGCATATTATATTAATGCAATATCTTACTCATTTTTATCAAAAAAGCGGATAATGCAAGTTTCATTTTCATACGATTCTTATCCTTCCCTAACTAAAGCTGACGACAACACCGTCGCGATTTTAACGACACCATTATGTTTTGTCTCAAATATACTCCAGTTTATGTCGCTAACAAGACTACGGCGAGTATCGCCCATGTAAATCTCTGAAAGTAGTTTTACGGTTAGGATAATTTTATGGGCGCCACGTCGTCGAGCCGTTTACGGGGAGCTAACGGGCCAAAGCTGCCGATTAGGCCGTAAAAGTACAAATCGGAGCCGACAATGGCGGGATAAAGAAACTTGATTGGGGTTGACGCGTCTTGGCACGTTGAGGAAACGGGTCCCCCAATCATGAAAGTAACACTAGGAGTTGCCTAATTAGCTTGTCGCATCTTGCGTTACAGCGCCAAAATAATTCGACAACGATATATATAAATTTGCAGGTTTATTAAGGCGTTGATATTTAATTTCAAACGAAGTGAGCCGATAAAGTAGTTAGATCCAGACAAATCGACATAAGAAATGTTACCTTATAACATAAATAGCATTATTATATTTTTGGCGAGTAGATAAGCAATGGGAGTTCGGCAGCAATTTCGACCATTTTTACATGCAAATCTCCATAAGAAAAGTTAAGGTCCGATGTGGTATCCGCTGTGCCAGGCACGACCTCTCATAGATTCTCTTCTGGCGTCATGGAACCATCCGTGGAATAATACCTAAATTAATAAAAAGTCTGTAGAGCCACTCAGGAATCGAACCTATAATCCTAACATCATAGTCCAACGATACTAACCACTAGACCATTGGTGAACTTCGGAATATTCGCTTAAATGCTGTATTTAAACTAAAATACAATCAGGCCGCAACAGCAGTAAGATATTAATTCCTAGTATAAAGACGCAGAAAGATGATGGACGTAGGTTCATATGTAATTTTAGAAACATATGGATGCAAAATCATTATGGCTATAATAAATAAAGCTATATAATAAATAAAGTAAATAAAACATTATTTATAGGTTATGTTACCACCGATATTTTGATATCTATCAATAGAATAAGCGCTATGTCATCTACTAATAATTTTAAGTTATAACATTCAGCGACTTAACGCTATTTTTAAATATAATTTAAAACACATTGTTTACTTAAATTATTTTGGGATATTAGCAAATAAAACACAAAGGAGTGGCTATATACATTTATTTATTAATCTATACTTCATAGTTTATTTACATCATCAACAATTTTACGTTTATTATAATTAATAAATTCGGATGTATAAAAGTCCTAAAATCTAATTCCTTAAGTAATCTTAACCTAAATTTATTATGAGCTACACTTGTTTACATTTAATTCTAGAAACAAGAGCTTGGCCAAAGACCAGCCAGACTCCCGATTTTCGATTTACTCGATTTGCAGGATAAAATTTGTTTGAAATCGGTAAATACTTCCTCTAGATCTGTATTTTTGGAAATAGATATATAACACGAGTTAAATGATTTTATATCCAACGTTTTCTGAGAAGCCAATAGATATAATCCAAATAATTCTATATTTACTTTAAGATTTAAATGGGCAGATTGCGGATTTCATGAAAATTTTCAAGATTTTTATGAGAGTTTGCAATGAATTAGAACTGCACTTATTTGTAAACCCGCATCGAGGAGTGGAATTCACAATTCACCTAATAATTTAAGTAAAGTTTTTATATCACCAGTACGATATCCATGTTTTCTCAGCTACAAATTATATAATACATTTTCAGGACAGGACAATCAACTTCGATTAATACGAAAAGAAACCACACATATTATATATACGAGGTGTCCTGAAATTTGTGAGCAATATCTAGGTCAGGTTGTACTTATCAATATTTAAAGAATTAATTAAATGAACATGCCTCGGAAAATGCCTGTCCTAAGGTGGTTAAATCCCCCCCGAAATATTCTGTATATCCCTGCAATCGTTAGCCTTACCAGATTTGGTGGGTTTTGAAGCTTTTATGATCTTAAACATGTTTGAATTTTTGACATTAAATTATGAAACTTCGACCAAACTTGACCTTTATATTTTCCTAATTTTCTCGGTTACGGAAAGAGATATCTCAAATTGGTTTGCGTCAGTACCTGCGTCATCTCCGGGTCGAACGAAAAGCTTCTACAGCGTTTATCGATAGGAGTTTAAATAAGGCAGATATTCGATAAAATATAATTTTCGTCTCAAAATTTCGCATTTTTCTTCTGATTCTGCCACGAAATATGAAATTTCGTAGGGGGAAGATTTTTTTTATATCCAATACTTTAAGAGAGGGTTTTTGGGTGCGCTGACCTCGATTTTAGCATCTACAAAATTCTAAGATTTTTCGGTACCGAAATATTTCGAAAAAGGGTATTTTTTTACCACCCTGTAACATTCCGATTTGGCCAGTGTCAAATATTTTTAGAGGTTAATACTCATCGGTTAATTAATTCTAAATTTATTGTTTCGATTTGCTGTCAATAAGCTTAAAATTGCCGCCTTCCTTAATGTAAATTAACTCTATTCTAAACATAGGTTAACGATATATTTGTATTAGCTTTTATAACACTTTGTGACTATATTTATTTTAGTTGATAAGCAAAGCACATATCGCTTAGGTTTGATCCAATCATTGAAATAGGATATTATTGTGATTAGGGTAGCTTTTTTATATTACATTGTCGTAGAACGGTCAGCAAACCGGTTTATATTTTCAACAATTCGGTTAATAAAACCTGCTTTGACGCTTCATTAGATTAGTCAAATTCATATTTTGTTTTGAGTTTGAATATTTCATAACTTTTCGGGACCCCCAGTTGCCTAATTCCAATCACCATTCTGAGATCTTTTTGGGACCTCTGTTTTATTCTTTTCACGCGGCATGTTGCAATGTTCGCAATATTCGGTTGGTTCTGTCGATAGCATTGGGTAGTAGGAATGGGCTATTTCCTATGATTGCTGTTGTCGATTTTGATTTTTAAAATTTTATCACTTCGTTTGAATACATTTTCTAGTATTTCTTGAACCATTTAATTTCAGCGCATTAATTTTGGCTCCCGCCGTCATTTTACCCTCATAATAAACGATAACTAAGTCGTTTATTATCTTAGAATTATTCCTTGTATCGAATCACTCGGCATGTTTCAGCCCATCACTACTTGCTGATCTGACGTAGTTCTTGATCTCGTGGAAGGAGAAAGGCAAATTGACTGAAACCATGATACAAAGAATAACAGATATGATATTGCGCACGCCGCTATCAGCTGACTCGCTCCTGTCGACGTCACAATGAGAGTTGCCGCCCTTAAAATCCACCGGTTTAAAGGGGACTTTCATAATATTTTAAGCTTTGTTAATTTTGCGGTGAACTTTGTGGTGTTTTGTCAGCATCTTGTGAGATTTGTGGCATTAAAGTTGAATTTGGAGACTTTTTAGTGTAAAAAACTTAAAACAAATCAGGTTATTAAAACTATTTTGAACTATTAGTGTGACTTTAGTAATAGTGATTATGTGTGGACAATAGTAACATTATTTTGTTGTTTTAAAAGCTATATAAGGTATAATAAATAATTAATTATTGAGCAAGTGATTAAGACTCAACATTAATTTTTGATTTTTAGTATTTTTAAGGTTAGTTATAAACTACACATACTAAAAACACGGCAAATATAACAACCAGCAATATTACTCGATCTGTCAGGCGAAAAATTAAATTTGACCTTGCTAATGTCAGTTGGGTAGGAAAACCCAGGGCTGGATTTGAAATATATATGAGTATGATTTTCCTTTAACAGAGCCGTAATATAAAATTTCAAATATCAATGGGTTATGAAATATATGTATACCTTGTTGTATGAGCAGGGAATCTAAAGAAATTCATCCTGGAAGAATATCTCTGGTTTGTACAAGTTCTTATTGCTTAAACACCATGGCTTTTTGCATTACAGTGTCATAAACAACATTCGTCTGTCACGATGTCAATTATTTGACAAATACACGCCTATGGTTTCGATTTAACTCCAATAGCAATAAAATGAAGCAGTCGTAAAAACACGACGCCGCTGGCGGCAGTTTGACGGATTTCCTACCAAGGAATATCTTGCGCGCGAACTTGCGCAGATGCGAAAAAAGAAGATGTGATATTGCTGGTTGTTATATTTGCCGTGCTAAAAATGCGTTGTTCTGTAGCTGGTTGTCTGAGTGACAATCAGAAAAAACGTGCTGACAAATCTGTAAGATTTCATGTTTCTCCCAAAGACAATATTGTTGAAAAACTGTGGGTTACTGCTTGTTGCCGTATAAGGACCATTTTAATACTAAAACCTCGAGAATTTGTTCAAAACATTTCAAGTCAGAAGACCATGAGAGAAATTCGCAACATGAAATGTTGCAAAAAGGACCCAAGCTAAAGCGTAATGCAGTACCTTCTCTTTATCTGCCATAATCAAAAGGTTTATCTGTAAGCCAGGTAAAAAGCCAGGAGAGGCTTTCGAAGAGAGAATCGAAGAAGTTTGTGGAAGATATCATTGCTCAGTGCAACTTAGAATTATAGATTTATAGATTATGTTTTTCAAATGATATATATTTTTCTTGATTTTGGGCTATTACAGATAATTGTTCGTTATTTTGAAATAGATTCTTAATAAACACGTGGGAATCATAGTTCCTCAAATTATGAGATATTATAGACATAAAATTTGGTTGTTTGTAATTTAAAATACAGATTGAATGTACAGGACGTCTATATTTTCCGATGATATGACAATGATCAGCAACTTTATCATTTTCAATATGTTTATTACAATTATGACATTCATTAGGGTAGTTGAAATGTACTTTTAAATTCAAATGTCTTTTATTTAAATCAAATAATTTATTGATTTCTTTATAAACTTTAAGATGTTTACTGTATAAATCACCAATATCTCTCTCTAAAAAAATTATAAACACTTAAGCACTTCTTGTATATAGTTCAAATTTGGAAATTCTATCATCAAAAGAGCACTTAATATAATACGCAAATGAATATGGAATGTGTTCGAATTTTTTAATAGTGTAAGATGAGAAATTATCTAGTTCAATGTCTAATGTTGGAATTATCATCAATTTAAGAGGGGTTTAAGGATACATTCTATATCAGCATATATGACGAAAGGAACTCCATCTGTATTTGAATGTTAACAAATTTAAGAATATTTCCTGGAGCATTATTTCCAAATTTGTCAAAATTGGTTAATTAAATTAACAGTAGTGAAAATTTCCATTATGGTCACCAGTTAATAACAAATTTACATGAACTAGTTTCTTATTCTGTGTATAATGAAGGGGACCAATTATTTCATATTCGATTTTAAAATCTTTTTCAAATTGTTCAATACCATACACGTTAATTGAAATCTCGTTTTGTGATTCAAATTTTGAAATGTCTTTTAAAGTAATTGGAAAGTTTATATCTGTTACGTTCAACAGTGTTGTGAAATGCAGGTAACTTCACAAGCCATTCCAGTAGGGGGATGAATTGCTGCAACAATGGCCCATGCAAAGCAGTGGTTGTCGTTATTCATAGGATTGACTACTGTATGTCTCATTATAATTTCTGTAAGTAATGAAATGTGTGATGAAGCTTCAATATATTTTGTTCTGTAAGAGACGCTAGAAGTGACTAATAATTTATTTTTATTAATTTACTTTTTATGGTCGTGACTTTTCAAGAAACAGCTCAAGATACGTAGATTGACTAAGAATACCTTTTTGGTACAAAATAAATCAAGTTTCATAATTTAATATTAAACATTTAAAAGCTATCCGATTAAACAATATGTAAGTAAGATCATAAAAGCTTAAAATTCACCAAATATCTCAAACAGCTACATGTATATTACAGAAAACCCCTCTCTTGATATTACCCTTTCGGGGGTGCTTTGTATTTTAGGGACTGAAAGTGTTGCATTATAAAATATCTCGATATGTCTGACAAGATACATGAGAAGTATGTTTCTTGAATAAACAAAACACCTACGGTTCAATTTTGGGTTCATACACCTACTGACTGGAGCCCATTCCCATGAAAGATCTTTTAAATATTCAAATACTACGCCAACAGAGAGAACCATTCATTAACATTCACCAAACCGTTGTTCAGCTTTATCGAGTCAAGACTTGTTTTTCGAATTCCTTTTTCATTCCAATTCAACGAATAATATACATTCTAAATCATTTTTCTTCGAAAGTGTGTTGTCTATATATATAAAATGTATATATCAGCGTTGGGGATTCGCCCTTTATAAAAAGTTATTTATATTTGGAAGTTATCGAAATCTGGTGTTATTTCGGCCCAAATCCGGCGTAAGCCCTCGGAAAGCAAGGGTGCGCCTATAATAAGCTTAGGCAAAGCGAGACCTCGACGGGGCTTCGCAGGGCTGGCGGTCGGATCAAACGCAATTTGAAGCCGCTTGTTTTTTTTTTCGTCCGAGATGCGGTAACATGTGCGAGCCAATATGAGCGCAAGAAAAACACTACCGCTTCGACACAGTACAGGGGTGTATTCCAAGAATACGATTCTTTCAGCCTAATACATAATAGCTCGTATTTTGTACGTTTTCATAGCCTGACAGCTCGAAAACTCCTTGGCGTAGATAGCCAGTTGAGTAAGAGAATCGAGAGCTCTTCTCACTTAATCTTGTCATCAAGATCGAGTGATGAGGGAAGAACAATGTGCTTTACATTCCCATATTAAAATTTTAATGGAATATATTCTCGAATAGCATCAACCCAACTGAAAATGTAAACGTAGAACAAAATGGGGGCATGTTAAAATTTAATTAAATATAATTAAACAGTTAAAAATGATTTATCCTTTCACATTAGTATACTTTTACAGTGAAAATAAGAGGTAAAATAAAAATGTCCATTAAAAAATTCATTTAATGATTTTTTTGAATAAGCGTGAAGACGTTTGTTAATGATACAGATAGAAAATGAAGCTCTTAAAATCCAACATATTAAAAAGTGCGAGCTCGTTTAACAGCACCATACAAGTATAGCTTCCTAGCTAAATTAAAATCGTTTAATCCTTGTCCGGATATACTTTCTATTCATATTCGGCCTTAAGGCAGACAGAATCTGGAAAAGTCGAAGAAAGATTGATGACCGGCAATGAAAATCGACTGGCTACAGGTGCGCCAGGCAAGCGCATACATATTAGCTCTGCATAGCGATATACAGGGTGACAACTTGATACTTGCAATAAATTATTGGTCTAGAACACCTGGATCCGTTTCGAAACGAAAGTCGAGAGGAAACTTGTCTAGATACCTTTTGGTTGTTTATATTATTTTATAATATTTCTTACGTTGTAAAGCCACTGTTAATCCAATAAGACTGAAAGAGTTCTGCCATTAATGACACTAATAGGTCTGTTCTAGCAGCGATTTCAAACGATTTCAAACCGTCCGGAGTTTGCGCATAACGATATAAGCGTCGCTTATATGGCTATGCGCAAACTTCGTACGGTTTGGAACCGTTTGAAATCGCTGCTAGAACAAACCTATTATATTAGGTTAAAAAGAGGTGACAGATTTTTTTGACGTTGATTAAGTTGTATTCTCTGACAGATAATAAAAGTATTTTGTAAAAAGCAAGATTCGTGATGAACAATTTAGTTTCGATGCTAGAACCTCACAATCTCACGGCTACAATTGGCGCCCAACGTGGGGCGTAAAAATTGGGCACTACCCTATGCGAAGTACGAGAAAATCATGAAAATGCCCAAGACAAGAGAAACTCCCTTAAGGATGAAACCAGACGTTCAATTATGTATAATCACGGGCATAAAGTCCTAGTAGACGTGCATGTATTAAGTAGTACTCGGAATCAATACACTTCAAAGTTCGCCCCAAACCGGGATGGACCATATTTGATCTGTGTTTGTTGTTGCCCCGTACACGAGGACGTTTGTGTGGTGCAAAATGGGAGATTGTAACACCATTGTTAATCCAATAAGACTGGAGGAGTTCTGACATTAATGACACTAATATATTAGGTTAAAAAGGGTAGTCAGGTTTTTTTGAAGTTGATTACAATCATTGTATTCTTTGATAGACAATAAAAGTGATTCGTGGTGAACAATTTAGTTTCGATGCTAGAACCTCACTGAGTAATCTCACGGTTACAACGTTTTATATTTACTTCAATGTTATCTGTTAAAGCCTCCATTTCCAGAAGAGGTATTTATCTAATAGCCTTTGATATATACAACTGTGAATAGAGCCTTAAGATACAAACATAGTTGAGCATCAGTGTTAGCTTCACACAAACAGGCTAGGTATGTTTTTGAATTATTTGATTTTACGTCTGCAGTGGCCACTTCCCTCCACAGCTCTTCTAGACTATATCTATTATCTATTCTTGTGATTGTGATCGGGGTCTGACTGATTCTACAGTGCTTTTCGGCAAGAAACAGACAGAATTAATTGTTCGACATTTATTTTTAACGCACGTGGTCAGTTACCAAAAGAAATCTTGACTTCAGACCAAAATCCAATAAATCAATCAAATATTATACTACACCAAACTAGCAACTATGCCAACTTCTCTAGCCCGAAATAAGATTATCCCCGTTAGGGCAAATTAGAAATTCCTAAACTTTTTATCAGGCTTACGCACTACCACCTCTTTGGAGGGTTTACAAAGAAAGAGAACGAGGTCAGGTCCAGATCGTCCACCTAGAACGCCAAATTCAATGTTAATGCGACCAATAAGCCAGCATTACATTGTCCTACGACAACACGTAAAATTCACCAAGATGGTTGCCACCAAGTTTAATAACACCTCAATATGCAATAAAACGTACCTAAAGCTGTATGATATTATGTATGGCTGGCAGGACAAAGAAACCCTTATATAATTATAAAACTATTATCCCCAATGACCAAACAAACAGAAACCACTTCATTCCGGCCCGCGGCCATTTAAACTCCGTACATCAAAAAAACGCTAAACGCATAAATCCGCGGCGTAATGAATCAGGCCTGAACGCATCTTTAGCCAAGAGCCTGCGTCTCTGTTGGAACCAGCTGCGAAACAACCCGGGCAATGTTGCCAGATTTAGGGAACACAACGCAACTACTAAATCATCTTGCCTGTGTATATCAAGCGAAAGCGAAAGACAGTCGTTTAACATCAAACTGATGGTCGAACATCAATAAATTATGTTGTTTCTTTTGGCTTGGTCTACAAACACATCAAGATCGCACGAGGATCGCTAGAGAAATGTGCAAACCTGGCAACATTTCAAGAGTATCCCGCCATTAGGTACTTCCGACCACAAACTTATTACAACGGTTTGTGAATTGCCACTCATACAGAAGAATCCACCATTGCCTCGCAAAATCTGGCATTACAATTCTGCAAACTGGGACGATCTGAGGGAGTTCTATCTAGATTTTCCTTGGCTCGACGTCTGCTTTGGCGCTGACGACCCGTCAGTCTGCTGCGAAAAGATCACGAAAGTAATCTCCTCAGGAATGGAAGCATACATCCCAAATTCCATCAAGTTACCATCAAAAGGAAAGCCCTGGTTCGACAAAAGATGCGAAAGAGCTGTGGGTAGGAAACAGCAAGCCTACAAGTACTGGCAGCAAAATCAGACCGCTGAAAATCGCAATTATTTTGTCGAAGCGAGAAACGAATGCAAGCGTGTTATCGACGAAACTAAGAACAAACACAATCAAAGGATCAGGAATAAACTTTTACAATGCCCCAGTGGCTCCAGGAATTTCTGGTCGGTAGCAAAGGCAGTAAGTAACAACTTTACAAAAACGTCTCTCCCACCTTTGACGGACGAACGTGGCATCACGGCGACTACAGCCAGGGAAAAAGCAAACATGCTCGCCAAAATGTTTTCTTCGCACTCTACCTTAGACGTCCCCCAAGGCAAGACTCTCCCCACATTATCGAACATCAACACTACCATGGCAGAAGTCAAATTTCATCACCGTGATATTCGTAAAATCCTTAAAAATCTAGATACGCAAAAGGCATCAGGACCGGACGGAATACCTGCCATCGTGTTAAAGAACTGCGCCAACGAACTAACACCCGTTTTTTCCAGGCTTTTTTCTCTGTCTTATGGAAAAGGGATTTACCCATCTTCTTGGAAAATCGCTCGAGTGCAGCCTGTTCCAAGAAAGGGCAAGAAAACCACGCCCTTAAACTATCGTCCAATTGCCTTGCTTCCAATAATCTCCAAAGTCATGGAACGTGTAGTCAATCAGCAACTGCTCAAGTACCTCAAGAACAACAAAATAATCAGCGATAATCAATACGGCTTTCGCAAAGAGAGATTGACAGGAGATATATTGGCCTATGTCACTCATATATGGAGTAGAGCAATTGAGAACTACGGAGAGTCTCGAGCGATTGCGTTGGATATTTCAAAGGCATTCGACAGAGTTTGGCATGACGGACTGCTCAGCAAACTACCGTCATTCGGACTGCCAGCCTCTCTCTGCAGCTGGCTTGCCAGTTTCCTTAAGAGCCGATCTCTGCACGTTGCAGTCGATGGACGCATCTCGGACACATTCACCATCAACGCGGGCGTGCCTCAGGGCGCAATACTTTCACCAGCTCTGTTCCTCATCTATATTAATGACCTGCTGACCGAAACAAATAATCCTGTTTACAGTTTTGCAGATGACAGTACCCTTGTCTCCCACTTTAGATCAGAAAAACCCTTACCAGCGACTGAGACTCATCACCGCAGACAGGAGCAGATTACAGCAATTAATCAAGACCTGGAGAAAGTTCAAACTTGGGGCGACCGAAATTTGGTCCAGTTCAATGCAGCAAAGACCCAAGCAGCCACGTTTACCAAGAGGGCCAATACAGCGGGCCCTGACATTATTATGGCAGGGTCGACCATTCCTTCATCCTCGTCAATCGGACTGCTGGGTATCTCGGTCAACAGCAATATGTCCTGGCATGACCACGTTGTTAACATCGCAAAATCAGCCTCCCAGAAGCTTGGTGCGCTATTTCGCAACAAAAAACTCTATACACCACAGCAGTTGCTCTTACTCTACAAAGCACAAATAAGACCGTGCTTAGAATATTGCTCACATATCTGGGGTGCCGCACCAAAGCACACCCTAAAGCTGCTGGATTCCATACAGAAGAGAGCTGTGCGTCTCGTCGGCGACCCGGAGTTGACCCGGAATCTAGATAGTCTGGAACACCGCAGACATGTAGCCGAGATATCTCTGTTTTACAGATACTTTCACGGCAGATGTTCCCAGGATTTGGCCCGCCTCATCCCGCCCCTGGCAGCTCCTGTCAGACAGTCACGACAGACGGCAAGAGCGCACCAGTTCGTCGTACAACTGGAAACTCCTAGAACATCGCTTTACAAGAACTCCTTTGTCTGGCGCACTGCATCACTGTGGAACTCACTCCCAGAACATCTGTTTCCCACTAATTACAACTTACAAATATTCAAGAGCCGTGTCAATCAACATCTTCGCACACACACCGCTCGTCGAGCGCCATAGGGTCTCCCTTTAGTGTGTGTGCCACTGCCATAAAAAAAAAAAAAAAAAAAAATAAGCAACCAACAATTATTGTCAAGTCAGCTGTGGCTGTCACATCTGAAGTCTGAAGGTTATGATATCAGAAATAAAAGACGAATTTTGGCAATCTGAAAACAACATACTACAAGCACTAAATATCATGACGTCATAGTTACCTAAAAGAAATGGGGAAGAAAATAACAATAACAAACAACTTAACCTATGTTTCAGGTTTAGAAAATAAAACGAATTGTTTTATGATCATTTATTTTGTTTCAGTTTTACCAAATTCTTTAAAGAATAAATCGAAGTTATAAAAATGGGGCCACCGATGTCTAAAAAAAGGAAATAACCCAAACTAACCCAAACTAACTTATTTACAAGTTGCCTTGAGATTCCGCAGAATCGATGATGGATTTGAGTGGTTACTGTGCTTAGAGGACGACATCCACTATAGATGTGCACTGTACTTTGAATCTTGGCCCCCTAAATATATTGAACATGACTTTTATTCATTATTCAGGATGAAGCGGTCAACATTTTGTTCCCTTTTAAGTGTCATAGTTCATCATGTTAATGAGAAGGGATATAGTGGGGGACATTCCCCAGTACCTCTGGAAAAAACCTTATTGATCTATTTCGTACGCAAGAGCAAAAACAATGCTTTCAATATCAGATAGATTTAATGTTGCATATTCTACAATGTACAACCAAAGAGTATATAATGTAAAGAGAAGACAACCGGCGAATTTCCGTTGATCTTTCGTCAGCCGTTTCAATGACCTCGTCCCTTTAACTCGGAGATATCGCGACGTTGCCGGATGTACCCTTTTATCAAGGCGGGCGATGTTGACGTCAAGTCAAACAACATGGCGAATAATCGGTTTCATCACAGTGGGTCGAAATAACGAAAATGAGGACAAAATTTACTAAACATCTAATACTTTCTGCTAATATAAAATTTTATATCTAGTGATTTTCATTCAAATTCTCTGAATTTGTTTAAACTTTTGCATTTTCTTAAAATCTCAGTGCTCAACTTATTTTAATTAAAAAATGTGATAAAATTCAGTTTTTTAATGTTTCCGTCAAATTTTTATTAAAATTTATTCAGGACGTCTAAAAGCTTTAATTAATCAAATAATAATTTCCTTCAGTTTAAATTAAAAAGGTGTAATCAATAGTTTTCGATTATTTTAAAGGAAAGTTTGCTTCAAAACATAGAGGGGTTAAACTCTTAGTATGTAGATGAACCAATGAAAAAGTAAATTCTATTTGAATCTCACTCACACTCACAATTTTTGACAGTTTTTCGCGCGAATATTTGCTAAAAAGTTCAAATAGGTTTAAGTTTTTTGCGAATTTATGTTTAGAATAGGTTTTATAGGTTAGGTGCAAGTACCGGAAGACGTAAGCAGGTTAGTAATATATTTTTAAGTCTAGCTCAATTAATCTCATTTCTGCAACTCAAATTGCGAAAAAATATGTTTCTAACCGAAAATTTTCTTCTCTGGTGTAATTTAGTTGGTGGGTATTTCGAAGTTTTAGGATAATTACCAAAAGGACGCAAACGGAACATAAAATAATAATATCTCCACCGAAAAAAATTATAATTAATATTATTATCCAATGGTCAAAGTATCTATCTGTTCAACAATTTAACTAATGAACCCAATGCCTGAAAAGAATAAACAAGTAAATATAGCAAAGCAGTCAAGAAATTTGAGGTTAATTCACAATTATGGTAGAATTCCTAAAAACAAATAAAATTTTTCGCCGCGAATAATTTTAAAGCTGAAAATGACAGTTTATGTGAAAAAAGGCGATATTCGCGAAAGTGAGAATGAAGCTTAATTATTAGAGTAGAATTTTCTGAATATTTACTAATAAAATTAAAACAATTTCACACAAGGGAACCATCAACAAAAAAAGTCTACAAAAGAAACTACTGGAATGCTGGGACTATCAGCGAATACCTTACTGCACGATTGGAGGAAAGCTCCAATAATATAACCTAAGACCTGCTCGGGGAAACTATAATGGATACCATAGACACATATCTTCCACTGTTACTTATCAGGGTAAATCCGAAAAAATCTTGGCTTAATGCCAAAGTATTCAAAGAAATAGATAAGAAAAGAATATTATGGAAGAAATACAGACAAAATATGACACCTGAAAATTATGCTAAATATAGGGAGCAAAACAATAATCAACAATACTAAAACTCACTATGAACAAAATTTGTTAGAAAGGAATAAAACGCACACTCAACAGTCGAACCTCTGAATTGGTACTTAAAGATGGAAACCAACACATCATCACAGAAGATAAGCAAATAGCCGAAGCATTTGCCGCCCAATTCCACAGGGTATACACGGCTGAGAATCTTACAAGCATGCCAACACTCTTCCCCAACACCATAATAGTAACGAAATCACTAGCGTGACTATCACAGAGGAAAAACTACTGGATATCATAGCTTTCTTGAAAAACGACTCCAGCCCAGGGCCAGATGAAATCCCAAGTATTTTTCTAAAAAAATGTGCCACTGCCCTGGCACCTTTCCTTACCAGGGTACTAAATGATATTCTTAACAACGGAGAAATACCGGACAAATGGGGCAAAGCATACATCATACCCATCTTCAAGTAAGGAAATAAATATGAACCAGCAAACTACAGACCTATCAGCTTGACCTGTCATCTATGCAAGGTCATGGAAAAGTTGGTAGTTCCTGAACTAACTGAATTCCTAATACAGAATAGTGCAATACCGTCTTCTCAACATGGCTTCTTACCAAAGCGATCTACCACAATAAATCTTATGGAGTGTACCCATGAATGGACAAAAATGATGGACGATGACAATTCAGTTGACATATTATACCTGGATCAACAAAAAGCATTCGGCAAAGTTCCCTTTCAGCGACTACTATATAAACTCGAGCATTTTGGAGTGAGGAAACAATTGCTCAAATTCATACAGGGACTTCTAACACAGCGCACCTATCAGGTTAGAGCTAATGGCGCGTACTCCGCCCCTTACAGGGTACTTAGTGGGGTACCACAAGGGTCAGTAATTAGTCCACTGTTGTTCATCACATACATAGGTGACATTCACAGACACATTAAAACGCGCATCTCATACTTTACTGACGACACCAAGCTTTACTGTGATTCCAGATTTTTCCACGATATACAGCAAGACATAAAAACACTAGAGGAATGGATGCAACTTTGGCAACTTGGCCTTAACCCAGAGAAGTGCACGGTACTATATATGGTAGCAAACAGCCCATGTGTCAAATATCAACTTAACAATCAGGACATCAAGGATGTAACAGAACGCATAATCATAACAAGAAATCTAAAATGGGAAGCACATATTGCGGAAATAATAAAGAGGGTAAACACACTTACATATCTAATACAGAGAGCATTCACTGGAAAAGCCATAGAAATTATCAAAAAAATTTACGTCATGTCAAACCCAAATTGGAATACGCGCACGCAGTATGGAGGCCGTATTACATAAAGGATATTGAAGCCCTAGAGAAAGCACAAAGAAGATTTACTAAAATACCAGAAGAACTTAAGAATACGCCGTACAAAGAGCGTCTTAGGATTTTTGGCCTAACTACTCTTAAGGAGAGACGTGAACGTGGGGATTTGATTGAAACATACAAGGTGCCCAATAAAAACTACTTTGAGGGACTGAGCCTAGATATCTTTACATCAAATCCAAACCACCTAAGAGGATATAGTGCAAAACTAAAGAAGGAAAAATGTTAACATTGGTCAGGAAAAATTGTCTCGCAAATCGCGTAGTCATCATCATCATCAATCGACCAATCGCGTCCACTGCTGGACATAGGTCTCCCGTAGCCTTCTCCATCCTTGCCGATCTTGTGCTGCCTCTATCCTGTCTTTATCCTTTTAATGTCGTCGGTCCATCTGGTTGGTGGACGGCCTCTACTTCTGTATGCGTCTTGGCGCGGTCTCCACTCAAGTATCCTCTTTGTCCAGCGATTGTCCGAAATTCGCGCCGCATGACCGGCCCAGTTCCATTTTAAGGTTGTTATACGGGTAACCGCGTCCGTCACTCCAGATCTCTCCCTTAATGTTATATTTGGGATCCTGTCTCTTAGCGATATACCTAACATCGACCTCTCCATTTTCCTCTGCGCGATACTTATTCTATTTGTATTGTTCTTTGTGAGGGTAAGTGTTTCAGCCCCGTATGTAAGCACATGCAACACGCACTGATCGAATACTTTTCTTTTTAGGCATATTGGAATGTCTGACTTAAAGATATTGCGCAGCTTTCCAAAGGCCGCCCATGTTAGGCCTATTCTTCTCGATATTTCGCGTGTTTGATTGTCTCTACCAATAGAGATTTCGTGACCAAGGTATTTATAAGAGCTTACTTGCTCTATGCTTACGCCGCCTATCTTGATTGCCTCACTCATAACAAGATTTGTCATGTATTGAGTTTTGTTGGTGTTGATTTTGAGTCCAACAGAGTTAGATGCTTCCTTGAGCCTCCGAAGCATTTGTTTTGCTTCGTCCATACCATCTGCGATAATTAATATATCGTCGGCGAATCTCAGATGGTTTAGTTTTTCGCCATCTATGTTTATGCCCATGTCACCAAAGTTGGCCTGTTTGAACATATATTCTAGGAGGGTTGTGAATAACTTTGGTGATATGACGTCTCCTTGGCGTACACCTCGTGCGATATCAAAGTCTTCGGAATCATCTTGCAGCCTAACATAAGCTTTTGCTCTTTGGTACACGTGTTTGATAACCTCGATGTATCTATGATCGATACGGCATTCAGCAAGAGCTTGTAGCATTTTATGCTGGTTTATTGTGTCGAAAGCCTTTTCGTAATCGACGAAAACTATGCAGAGGGGTTTATTATATTCGATGCATTTTTCGATAAGGGACTTGACTACTTGTAGATGGTCATTTGTGCCAAATCCGGCTCGAAATCCGGCTTGCTCGCGGGGTTGATATAGGTCGAATTTATTTGTTAACCTCTTGTTAATGATTCTCATGAATAGCTTATATATATGCGATAGTAAACTAATGGGTCTGTAATTTTGCAGGGTGGTGATATCTCCTTTCTTATGCAGTATTATAATTATTGCCCGATCCCATTGGGAAGGTGTTGTCCCAGTTTGTAGGCAAGCATCAAATAGCTTGCATAATGCATTTAATAAAGTAGTTCCGCCGGCTTTTAGGGACTCGACTGCTACGCCGTCGCGTCGTCGCCAATTGCTTTATTGTTTTTCATATCTCTTAGTGCCCCTCTTATTTCGTTTAGAGTAATATTTGGAATATCCTCGGACCCTTGATTTTGCACTTTATTTATGTTGGTGTCCAAGCTCACTGGGTTTTTATCGCTATATAGTGTCGCGTAGAAGTCTTCTACAACCTTTAATATTTCCATTTTATTTGTTGTTATTTGGCCACTCTGTTTTGCTAGCTTGGAGATGTTTTTCTTGCCTTCGGAGAATGGCTTCCGTAGAGATTTCATGCCCTTATTTTGCTCAATTACCCTTAAGATTTCATTTGTGTTGTATGTTCTTGTATCCCTTCGCACTGCCTTGGATATTTCTCTATTTAGGCGTTTTAATTCTGTTGCGTTTGTTGTATGTTTATTTGTCAGATTTCTTCTCCTTTCCATTAGTTGTTTAGTGCTTATACTGAGTTTTTCGTTTCGATGGATGCTTTGTGTCTGGCATTCTTTTACTGCGGTTTTTATAGAATTTGTAATAAGTGCGTTCAGGTCTTCTATATTCGGGTCTAAAACAGTTTCCATATGTGCTAGCTGTGATTCTATTCTATGCTGATACTGGGTTTCATCTCTAATCGGCCTCCATTTGCTGGATGTTGGTTGTTTAATAAGCTTTCGCCGCTCATTCTTGAATTAATTGAGATTTTGGATCGGACCAGCCGGTGGTCGCTGCCTATTGAGAACTTATTCAGCAAAGTTACATCCCGCACTATTTCCTTTCTGTTAGATATGATGAAGTCGATTTCATTTTTTGTAGAACCGTCGGGGCTGGCCCAGGTCCATTTTCGCTGTGGAGTTTTGCGATAGAAGCTGTTCATTGCAAATAGGTTGTGTTGTAGGAGAAATTCCAGAAGCATTTGACCTCTCTCATTCCTTACTCCGAATCCGTGGGTTCCCAACGATGTTTCGGTTTCGTCTTCTTTATGCCCCAATTTAGCGTTGAAGTCCCCTATTAGCATGCTGTAGTGGGTGGGTTCTTGCTGTATTGCGGTATTTATATCATCGTAGAATACTTCCACCTCAGCGTCCGAGTGTGCTAATGTAGGTGCATATACCTGGATAATTTTTAACGAGTATCTAGTGTTTAGTTTGTATATGAGGTACATTACTCTATTACTGATACTGTGGATCTTGTTGACGCTTTGTATATGCTTTTTGTGTACTAGGAACCCGACTCCTCCTTCGTTTATGTGTTGGCCTCCTCTGAAGTGTAGCAAATGACCTGAATGAAGTGTTAGTTGTTCCTCATCGGTTCTTTTATGTTCACTTATTCCTAGTATATCCCATTTGATATGGGAGAGTTCTTCCTCGAGTTCTTGTAGTTTCTGGGTTTTTGACAATGTTCTAGTATTTAGAGTAGCGATGGTCAGTTTTCGGTTTTGGTAGCCTATCCTGTACCGGAGATTCTTTGCACCCTCTGCTCGCTTCCTTGTCCTTCCGCTACCTTGGTCGGGGGTAAGCGAGCTGCCGGGGACTGAGGGCCGTGTGTTCTGATGTACTATCATTACGGGGGTTTTAGCCATTTGCCCTACCACGCTGGCCAGTGCGGGTTGGTAGGGTTGATACGGAAGGGATAGGGAAGGGATAAGACGAATTTTGGTAAGGATCTAATAGGTTTAGGACATGTTTTCCCCCGGTAGTCTGGAGGGGAGGAAAAACAAGTGCTCGCTTCAGGCAGGGTCGCCACTCCCTGTGGTAGGACTATTTACACCGGGATCGTGTAAAGTTCTTACCTGCTACCTAATCGCGTAGTGTACAAGCGTAATTCTCTTTCTGAAAACACAATTAAAGCTCCAAACAAAAACGTCTTCAAGAACAGATTTGATCAGGACTGCGAATCAAAGAGCAAAATATTTATCCACTACATGTGACAAAAACTGTAGAATAGAGACTGAAATGTCTGACGTGCGAATATATAAATCAAAAATCAAAGACAAAATAACATGCAGCAGTCTCATCGGTACCACCGCTTACTGCTGCTAACAAACATAATAATAATAATAATAATAATAATAATAATAATAATAATAATAATAATAATAAAAGTTTTATCAGAAATCCGAGGATTTTTTGAGAAAAGTCATGAAAAATGCATGTATTGTAGGTAAGCAAAATTTTACCGAGTGATTGTTAAAAGACTCTATTAAATGAATTGTGTTACATATCATAATTAAAGTTTACATACCTAATTTCAATTACACAATATGAATTAAAAAACTAAACCAAACGTCTCCCTAATAAATCTAAACTTGACCTTTACGGGATATATTTAACCCACTGTGTTGGCTGATCGTCCTTGCTTGACGATTGTGTCCGATAACATACGAGATGCCCTTTAAGTCGGAGTTCTCATCTATCCCTCTCTAATTTGATTGTTCTGTCTTACTGTCCTCTCTTTACATTATTTACTCTTTGGTACAACTGTATTAGTCTTATTTTGAATATACTGTCTGGTCCCCTTATGACAAAATGCATAAAATGGCCGCCCGTTGATCAATCAAGGGAAATCGAAACTAATTTTAGACAAATTTGTGGCTTTCCAGGTAAGCTTTTAACCAATATAGTTTCTATATAGCTTTGCAGATTGTTAATGGAAAGGTATTATTTTTTTTACTTTCAGGTGTACTAGGCGCTATTGATGGATGCCATATAAAGGCTAAGGTGCCAATTGAACAACACGATAGCTACCAAGATAGAAAAATTGTTAAGATAAATCACATTCACAACTTCTTCAACAAAAAAAAAACACAAAAAACTTTCAAATATAATTCACAATTTTTTGTGTCTATACATCTTGTTCTGAAGGTATAGTATGAATCACTTTCTCTATGGAATGTAAGGTTGATGGCCCAGGGAGGCAGGATAATGTGGTCTCTTCAACTCTAGAAATTGACAAGTTTGGCAAATCTTCGACGCTACAAAATGGAATTCTTTGAGATCTTACTGCTCGGTAAATGTAGTCTATGAGGAATTCATCATCTTAAGGGAAAAAAATCTTCTGAACAAACATTAATTTATACTTTTGCTTTTAAATTAGGAATCAGAAGTACATGCAAGAAGAGAAAATATCTATTAATTCCTTTAGATACATATCTTTTCTTACTGTTTTTTAACTCTTGGATTATTTCCCGTCTGTCTTGAATGGAATTGGTGTCTCATTTAGCAAAACTTGCATCTAGTTCCGAATTTACTATTTGTATGGTCCTCTTAATTCTGGTCAAAATATATTTTAAATTTAAATGTTGCGTGTTACCGTTACTTGTAAGTCGCCGCGTTTCTGCCATTTCAAATTTCAAAGTCCTGTCATTCCTGTCATAGTTCATGTTCTGATCGTTTATCATTCGCAAGTGCTTTAATTATTTCCTTTCTCGTTTTATTTCTGCCTATTAAAAGAAGATGCTATACATATACCATTCCAAGCAACTATCTATTCGGGTTCTTTACATGTTTACTATACCTGTATTATGTTGTGACGTCATCGATACGTCATGGTTACCCTATTCGAATCGATAAAATGTATTAACCCAACTAAATATAACATGCTATCTGGTAAACACACACGCCAAAATGCGTCTAAACATTGACTAAATTTTTAACCTTTCCTATTAAATATTAAAACAAATCCAAGAAAATAACCGACAAACTCCGAAACCAATATTTCTGACATCCATGAGACTGTTTTAATGTATATTATCATCAAGAAGGCGATTATTCGGGAAGGTAAGAGAATTATTGAATGTTTTGAAATGCACTGCTGTAAATGTCTATAACTTTGAAGGTTTGAGTCTCGAACGATGGCCAGAATATAGTACAATATATAGATTGATTGATTAAATGCCAAGCCAGTGAAAATGTTCATAAAGACCGATCGATCCCATCAAACATCCCAAGAAAACCAAGTTACGTATACGACTACAGAACTATCAATTTCCCCTGGAACAGCTCGATAAAAGGCTAGGATCATACGACAACCATGTAGGTATCCAAACGAATAAGTAGTATTATATTTAGCTTGACAGACTAGCATAATAGATGTAGGATTAAAGGTCATATAACTGACTTCAATTGACCTGTATCTGTTACATGTTTTCATACTAAATTAACATATGTTAAGTCTGATATAGGTCTGTATAGAACTTTAGACATGGACAGATTTGATATAGTTTTGAACGGCTTAAATCAAGTCTGCAGAAACCTTTGCGTGTCTGTGTGATGCAGAACAGGCGATCTACTCCTACTTATCATGGCTTCAGGTTTCATTCTGACAACGCGACGGATCGAAATTGGCTACCAATCCTCAACAAATCTTATTTGAATTCAAAATTTGTTATATTAATAATTAAATAGATTTCCCGCTTTCCGACAGAAAGAGAAACACTTCAAAGAAATATTATATTCGAAGTTATTAAAAATAATTGGAATTGGCTTTCCGACTCCGCGCCAAATGTATTTTATATTCTGTATAAAATCTCGCGAGACTGCAAATCGGATTTAGGAATATCAGCACGTTTTAATTTTCCAGGCTTGATCAAATTTTGCTTCGAAAAGAATATTCCGCCTATAGTGTATAATTTTAATTCTTGTTTATTTCGACGCGAGTATTCAATGGAGATAGACGTACGTGCGCTTCAATTCGATGCGAAAACATTTTCGACGTGCAATCAATTCTATATATTTAATTGTACCGCTAACGAAGCAAATGGAATTTAAATGTTTCTCCCCTATTCAATAATTCAATTCATTTTCAACACAATTTTAGATGAATAATTGATGGAAGCATATATATTTTGCTGGGTTTTTAATGATATTTTATTCGTTTTTTATTGTCTTACACGATGTAATGTTTTTGCTCTAATGCAGTCCCTCAAATGATAAGGCATAAATCAAGTTTTATGAAAATCAGTGATGTATCCGACAAGGCCATTTCGCCACTCGACTATATCCATCTATTTGAATTAAAGTTAAAAGCGAAAACAAATATCCCGCACGGAAGATCGATCACGTTATAAAAGCAGAAAAGTTAATCTCGCGGACGCCAGAACGCCTCCAATATCCTAAATGAAGATTGACGCTTACTGGTCTCACTATTTAATTGTTTTTTTCCATCTCGCCTGAAGCTGCGATTTTTAATATGTAGGTTTGTTTAGCCGGAAACTATATGAAAGGGGGTGTATCTTTTCAATATCATAATTGGATGGTTCCAGAAAAAAGCTAAAATTATGATAAAGTCAAGATTCTATGCTCTCGTAGCCTTTTCGACAAGGAAAACTGTATAGAGGAGTGCTTTAAATCGATTCAGGTCAACTGAATACTCTCTTGGATCTCACTCCTTTTAGCAACTGAATAGTTCGATTTTGCGTTACTGGAACCTCGATTTTTCAGTTTCATCTCTGCAAAATGCGAAAGTTATATCTGCAAATCCGATTAGGAACACTTTCGCCTTTAAAAAATTATTTTTCAACTTCATATTTTCAAAATACCACAATTTCATCTTTGAATCTGATTAGGATTAGGAAAAATCATTTTTTATATGTTCAAAATGCCACAGTTGTATCTGTGAATCTGATTAGACAGCTTTGTCTTGGGAAGAATAGATTTTTCACAGTTATATTTTCAAAATGCCACAGTTATATTTGTGAACCCGATTAGGAACCAAATCGCCTTTGAAAATAACACGTTTTTCCAGCTTCGTAACTGCAAAATGCTACAGTTATATCTGTAAATGTGATTAGAAATGGTTTCGTCTTTAAAAAATCGATTTTTCAGTTTCATCTCTGAAAAATGCCAAAGTCATATCTGTAAATCCGATTAGGAACAGTTTCGTTTAAAAAAAAATCCTATTTTTAAAATGTTCCAATTACATCTACGATTCTGATTAGGAATAGCAATTCTTCGGTTTCATATATTTAAAATTCTACAGTTATATCTTTAAATCTGATTATAAACAGTTTCGTCTTGGAAAAAATACATTTTTCACAGTTATATTTGCTAAATGCTGCAGTTATCTCTGTGAATGCGGTTAGGAACAGTTTCGGCTTAGAAAAAAATTAATTTTAACAGTTATATCTCCAAAACGCCACAATTATATCTGCGAACCCAATTAGGAACCATTTCGCATTTGCAAATAACACGTTTTTTTCAGCTTCGTGTCTTCAAAATGTCACAGTTATATCTGTAAATGTGATTATAAACAGGTTCGTCTTAAAACAATATTTTTCAACTACATGTTTTCGAAATGTTCCATTTACGTCTGTGAATCCGAGTAGAAACAGTTTCGTCTTAAAACAATCGATTTTTCAGTTTCATCTCTGCAAAATGCCAAAGTTATATCTGTAAATCCGATTAGGAACACTTTCGCCTTTAAAAAATGATTTTTCAACTTCATATTTTCAAAATGCCACAGTTATATCTGTGAATCTGATTAGACAGTTTCGTCGTGGGAAAAATAGATTTTTCACAGTTATATTTGCAAAATGCCACAGTTATATCTGTGAACCTGATTAGGAACTGTTTCGCCTTTGAAAATAAAACGTTCTTTCAGCTTCAAGTCTGCAAAATGTCACAGTTATATCTGTAAATGTGATTAGAAACATCTATGAATTTGATTAAGATTAGTAAAAAATCGATCTTTCAGTTTCATATATTCGAAATGCCACAGTTATATCTGTGAACCCGATTAGGAACTGTTTCGCCTTTGAAAGTAAATCGTTCTTTCAGCTTTATGTCTGCAAAATGTCACAGTTATACCTGTAAATGTGATTAGAAACAGTTTCGTTTTAAAACAATCTATTTTTCAACTTCACATTTTCGAAATGCCCCCAGGCTGTATATCCGAGTAGAAACAGTTTCGTCTTTAAAAAAAATCGATTTTACAGTTTTATCTCTGCAAAATGCCAAAGTTATATCTGTAAATCCGATTAGGAACAGTTTCGTTTAAAAAAAAATATTTTTCAACTTCATATTTTCAAAATACAACAGTTACATCTATGAATCTGATTAAAATTAGTAAAAAATCGATCTTTCAGTTTCATATATTCGAAATGCCACAGTTATATCTGTGAATCTGATTAGAAACAGTTTCGTCTTGGGAAAACTAATTTTTTCACGGTTATATTTGCAAAATATCACAGTTACTTCTGTGAATCCGATTAGGAATAGTTTTGGCTTAGAAAAAAAATCAAATTTTCACAGTTATATCTTCAAAACGTCAAAATTATATCAGTGAATCGGATTAGGAACGGTATCGTCTTTGAAAAAAAAAGGTTTCCATAACGTTCTGTATTAAATATTCTTACGATCTGTGTTTCATAACGTCACGTCTCAGTTGGCGTGCAAGTTATGTAGCTCAGATTAGAATCGATCCATGATGGCAAAGAAGATACTTTGAAAAAAAAACAATGCCTATGGTCAAAGACAAATAATTGCTTGTGTTTTTTGCGTTTTGGTTCTCTTTATGCAGGTTCCAATTTTTTTTTAATTCTTGTTTGACCAATGTGTTACTGAAACTTAAAGTATTTTATACAGTTTTCAAACCAAAGCGATCCTAAACTTTATTTTTTTAAGAATTTGTAGCTTCGTTTCTTTATTTGGTTTGAATCTTAAGGCTATTCATAGATTCTGAAGATGAGAAGTGGAATCCTATTAAAAATATTTTTGATGAGTTGGTTAATGCCATAGATTAACCATCCGTCTATTCCCTAAATTCCTTTAATTTAAAGCAATGAATTTTAATAAGGTTCATCATTTATCTGTCGAATGTAAAAGCAGCATTGGATTACTATAATTTTTGATGAGTTGGTAAATTCTATCTATTACCAACCCATCTCTATCCCAAATCCCTTTAATTTAAAATAAAGAATTTTAATAATTTTCATCATTTCCCTGCCGAATGTAAAAGTAGCTTCACACGAGACAATTTTAATTTAAGAATTTAAAATGACATTCCAATGTGTGACTTGCCAATGCAATTTTAATAGAAAGGATAATCCAATGAGGCACATTAGACAAGTTTGTGGCAAGACGTCAGAAATGACATCCATTCCTAGCAATGGTAAGATTAATTGATATGTGCTATTTAATTTTTATTTCGCGTGTTTTAAATGTATAAACTGTAATTTACTACTTCGTTTTAATTTTTATTGCTTTATGTTTAAACAACATCGTCGTTTTCTCCTTCCAGGTCATGTCAAATATTGTAGAAAAACGGTGAGAAGTATGTGGGTAAGTCACCTGCGAACAAACAACCATAAAGATAATGTAATCATCACCAGTAAAGATGGAATTGCAACTATTAAATTTGCATTTAAAAAACGCATAATATCGTACAAGATTTCAGCAAATGAATTTGTAGTAAATATTTAAAAAATCAATACAATTTTGAATAAAATTGTGTCTGTAATAGAAGCCGAACTTAAAAGGCTAACAACACTAAAATTAAACATGGAATTGTTTGGGTTATATTTCAATCCGACTAATGACGAGTATGAGTAAAGTCTTTTAACACATCTTTTCATTATGTGTGTAGCAGCTCAGATTTGTCACATATCTTAGAAGGTGTGTTTTACTTTCCTTTATTTTGATTTAAATTTTATTATCTTATTTTTTACAGTTTCTATAATTTTATTTTTCAGAATTTCATGGCTTTGTTTCTTTATATAATGTCTTTTTTTGCGTTTTGCTTCTCTTTATTTAGGTGTCAACTTTTTATTTTGTTTTTTACAGTTCCCAGGCCGAAATGATCCTATAATATTTTTTTCAGAATTTCCCGGCTTCGTTTCTTTATTATCTCTATTTTTGCGTTACGCTTCTCTTTATTTCGGCTCAAATTTTTATTTTATTTTTTACAGTTTTCAGATCGAAGCGAGCTTATAACTTAACACGGTTTCCTTTCTTTACTTATTTTTTACTTTTTTGCACCTCTTTATTTATTTAGGTTTCAAATTTTCATTTTATTTTTTTTACAGTTGTCAGTTGAAGAGCTTATAACTTTGTTTTTAAGATTTTTACGGCTTTCTTTCTTTACTTGTTTTATTTGCGTTTTGCTTACCTGCCTCTATTTAGGTTTAAATTTTTATTATTATTTTAACTCTAGTTGGACAAATGTGTTACTAAAACCTGAAATATTTTACAGTTCTCAGACCGAAGCGGTCCTATAACTTTGTTTATCAGAATTTCACGGTTCGTTTCTTTACTTATCTTTTAATCCTTTGTGTTTTGCGTTTTTTTATTCAGGTTTTAACTTCTTTTACAGGTTTCAAACTGAAGCAATCGTATAATTTTGTTTTTCTATTCTTAAATTTTGCCTTTTGCTTCTCTTTATTTAAGTTTTTAACTTTATTTTATTTATTTTATTTGTCCTATTTTTCAAACGAAGCCGTCCTTCAACTCTGATTTTTAGAATGTCACGCCTTCCTTTCTACACTTGCCTTTTATTTTTCTGCGTTACGCTTCTCTTTATTAAGGTTTAAGTTTTTTATTTAATTTTTTGCAGTTTTCAGACTCAAGCGGGCTCAAAACTTTGTTTTTAAGAATGTTGCGGCTTCCTTTATTTACTTGTATTTTTTGCGTTTTGCGTCTCTTTATTTAGGTGTCAACTTTTTATTTTATTTTTTACAAATACCAAGCCGAAATGCTCCAATAACTTTTTTTCCTGAAGTTCACCGCTTCGTTTCTTTATTATCTTTATTTTTGCGTTATGCCTCTATTTATTTCGGATTCAATATTTTATTTTATTTTATACAGTTTTTAGACCAAAGCGATCCTATAACTTTATTTTTTAAGAGTTTGTAGCTTCGTTTCTTTATTTGGTTTCAATTCTTTTGTGTTTTGCTTCTCTTTATTTAGGTTTAAATTTTCTATTTTTCTTTTTACAATTTTCAGTGATTCTATAATTTTATTTTTCAGAATTTCAGAGCATTTATTCTA
>MU182465.1:36265-52467 GCA_016904865.1 Pissodes strobi | reverse complement strand
TTTACTTGATACTTTTGCGTTTTGCTTACCTACCATTATTTAGGTTTCTATTTTTATTATTTTTTTTAACTCTAGTTGGGCAAATGTGACCTGAAACCGAAGACCGAAGCGGTCCTATAACTTTGTTTTTCAGAATTTGACTGCTTCGTTTCTTTTCTTATCTTTTAATCCCTTGCGTTTTGCATCTCTTTATTCAGGTTTTAACTTCTTTTACAGGTTTCAAACTGAAGCAGTCCTATAATTTTGTTTTTTTATTATTAGATTTTACATTTTGTTTATCTTTATTTAAGTTTTAACTTTTTATTTTATTTCAGTTTTCAGACGAAGCCGTCCTTCAAGTCTGATTATCAGAATGTCAGGCATTACTTTCTTCATTTGCCTTTTTTTTCTGGTTTACGCTTCTCTTTATTAACTTTTTAGTTTTTTATTTTATTTTTTGCAGCTTTCAGACTCAAGCGGGCTTAAAACTTTGTTTTTAAGAATGTTGCTGCTTCCTTTATTTTTTGCGTCTTGCGTACCTTTGATTAGGTTTCAATTTTTTTTTTTTTTTTAATTCTGGTTTGGGAAGTGTTTTACTGAAATCTAAAGTATTTTATACATTTCTCAGACTGAAGCGGACCTATACTTTGTTTTTAAGAATTTCACGCCGTTTTTTCTTTAATCGTCTTTTATTTCTCTGCGTTTTGCTTCCCTTTATTAAGGTTTCAACTTTTTTAAAGCTTTCAAACTGAAGCAGTCCTATAATTTTGCGTTATTATTATTATTATTATTATTATTATTATTATTATTATTATTATTATTTTGCGTTTTATGTCTCTTTATTTAGATTTCAACATTTTATTCTATTTTTTCCAGGTTTCATACCGAAGCAGTCCTTTAACTCTGATTTTCAGACTGTCACGCTTTCCTTTCTTCACTTGCCTTTTGTATTTTTGCGTTATGCTTCTCTATATTTAGTTTTTAATTTTATTTTAGTTTTCAGGCCGAAGCAGACTTATAACTTTGTTTTTAAGAACCGAGAAAACTCCAAACGTACACATTCGGATTCATATGATATATAGGCAGTTCAACATAACGCGCTCACTATTGTAACCAAGTTTGCTTTACTGTATACACCCATACAGCACGTCCAATTCAAATTACGTCTCTACAAGATATACACGTGAGAAATCAAATATGTTATGATGAAACTAATTGTTGATCTAGTACTGACGTACACATATTAGATACACCTATGATTATGTTGATAGAATTATGTGATATAATGTTTAATAATTGTATACCGTATGCACTTAAGATTCTAAACATTTTTATATAACGTCAAGAAGGTTCATTAGAATGTTGAAATTTGACGTCCGTACATGATGCCTACAAGGTTTAAGTCATATGTATGTGTGATGCTTCATGCAATATTTGTACCTACTGCATACGCCACGTAAAAGTGCGATATACACACATGATACAAAGAACTATATATACACTCTTTAGTTGTGTCTTGTCGTATCTACATTCTACCATTCAAGAAGCACGGCACAGTGCGCGCGCAAGCGTCAGCGTGAGCATACCGGGCATGTGTATCTCATGTGTATCCTCTTTTCTCTATAAAAGTGGGGTAGTACATCCACATCATATGGCAGCCATTTTTGTTTTATCATTTGGGAAGACGCGGAAGTATGTGTGTCTCTGTGCACTTTGAAACGGATTATAAGGTATAGTAAAAATTGATAAATACTTTATTACTCCTAGGTACCATTAATATTGGAGCTACAATGTTTAATAATATTTATAACCCAAACTAACCCTATGCACCTAAGATTTTTAACATATTTATACAAAGTACAGATGGATCATTGGAATGTTATTGAAATTTAACGTCCGTATAGGTCCCTACATGATGCTTAAAATGGTTTAATCTAATTTGTTGGATTTCTACCTAACATTTTTATGTAGCTATAATAACGTAAAGTTAAATGGGTCATTAGAATTTTGAAATTTAACGTTCGTACAGGATGCTGACAAAGTTTAAATCATTAGTGTGGTGATTATGACTTTAAGTAAAATTTTGTGTATACACCACGTAAAAGTAATAGTACAGTGTAATAACATACACTCTGCAGTTGTGTGTTGTCGTTTCTACATTCGAGGGAGATGGAACAATGCCAGCGCAGAGCGTTAGCATGCTGGCCATTTGTATCTCATGTGGTAGCAGGTAGTAGTCATTTTACCATTTGTAAAGTTCTGGGGTGGTATGCACTTTCTTATTATAGAATACCTAGGCGATCATGGAAATCCAGTAACGATTATCGCTACACTGATTTTTGATACAAAAATTTTCAACACCCTTTGATGCATGTCAATTTAAGGTTCTTTTTTTATCAAACCGTAACTGCCCAATTTTATTATTTTTGGAACACTTTAAATCAATAAAGTGTTAAAAATATATCACGGAAATATCAAACCAGAGTCTTGTTCTTTATTTTTGTCTAATTTTGTAAAGGAAAACGTGGAACTCGTAAATAATGGAATTATAGATTTAGGAATTACATATAAAATCGTAATGGATGCTTACATTTGCGATGCACTGGCACCGGCTCGTTCATATATAGCTCAAAGGCCTCACTGGGTATGGATGATGTAGGAAATGCACAATCAAAGGTCATTCATTGGGTATCACGGCGTATAATGTTCCGCACATTTACTTTTATTAAATTAGAAAGTGAACATCTTTCAGAGTATTTACAGTTACAATCATAACAATTGATCTTTTGTGCTCAGCTTATAGGTACTTTTTTGTATTATTGCAGTGACTTTATGAACGACTCTTGTCCAATACCCAATTTGCCAAATTTGAGCTCCAAAACGACGTGGCGGTCTGCGAATGGTTACGACAAGCAACCAACCGACTGGAGGATTTTTTTTTGTTTCAAAAAACGAAGAATGGCTGAAAAGCGAGCTGCTGAGCTGCAACAAAGGCTGGCAATGTATAGCATAAGATATATTTGCGTTTTTACTATGTTATTTGAATATTTTCAATACATTTTAATATTCTTGTAAAAGTTCTGTCTTTTTCTAGTGTTTTCCTACTTCTGCTTTCTGTTGCACCAATTGATAGCGTTCCGTAGTAGTAACTATATAAAGTGAGCGGCTAAAATATGGAACAAATTCGTTTCAAAATCAGGTATTGATTTTTTAGAAAAACGCTCCAACACGTCCATTATAATTTTTTGTTCTGCTTTTTTGCTCTAAAAAGAAATTATGCAGGTTGTGTCAAAAAGCAGATTTGACATCAAACTTAATTTATTTTCAAATGGAACACTATTGCTTAAATTTCAATTTTGAATTGTTCGTCAAATTCTAGGCATAATTCATGTAGCATGAACCTATACTCCATATCTAACTGTTTTAGAGATATTGAAGTTGCCATCAATCGATAGGCTATTAAAAATTAAGACAGGAAAGTGCTACAGTATGCTACGTGAATTATACATAGAATTTGACGCAGAATTCAAAATTGTATTTTAAAAAATAGTGCTTCATTTAAAAAAAAAATTTTGACATCAAATCTACTTTTTTGAAACATCCTATAGATTTTCTTTTTGATGCAAAAAAAAACGGAACAGAAATTATAATTGACGTGATCGAGCATTTTTCTAAAAAGTCAATTCCTGATTTTTAAATGAATTTGTTCTAATATTTTAGCCGCTCTTTGTATATTATGTGGAAAGAAAAAAAGAACAATTTTAAAGTAACTTTTCTTCAGACAGATACTTCAGGAAAATAAAAGTTTCGCTGCCCGCTCTTTCGTTCTCAAAAAACCATAATATTAATTATTTTTTTAAAATACCTGTTTCGAGAACCAATAAAGGTCAGGCGGCAAAACTTTTATTTTCCTGAAGAGAAATTGGTTTCTTTGACAGGGCGGATACATGGGGCGACGGAGCTACATATACACGGAATAGTATATTTACGTTCAAATTGAGACAGACAAATGCCTTGTGTAAGCATAGTTTAAGCATAATACACAATCACGGTGCAGCCGATAACACACTGTGGATCACTTAAGTTGTGTATATGTAAATGGTATACTGTGGCTACATTGTGAGGCGGACGTTTAACCTTTGTGCATACGTGTGTACCTGAAATGTGTAAACGTAGCACATTTACATCGTAGAATTGTGCAACCCTGTGTCTGCATCTAGATACATCGTCACAATGCGAACACATCGTAATCTTGATTTGGTGTGCTGTATGGGCAGTGTTTCCAAACATGTTCCTTGATCAGTTTCAATAAGAAAGTACATATTATAAAGATATGTGCTATAGCACATACATACGATTTAATGTAAAACATGTCGATGAGCGTGCGGTGCGCGCGTACTTAATACATTGTGCATTGTTTGCATTGTTTCTCTTTTGTGCCTATGGAGTTTCATTTCCAGTGTGTGTTCCCCAAGAACACTCGATTTTTTTTCCTGAAAACTGACCAAGAAATCACCTTACCTAGGCACAGGCACTTTTTAAATATATATTTAATTAATTCTAGTAACAGAATTACGTACATAATATTTTCAAAGTTCAAGTTTAAACTTAGGACAGGGTGAGACATTTGCTTAGTAGTTTGTGCGTTTTTAGTAGTTCACAATATGCCCCATAACACTACTAATTAACCCAAAATATATTATAGCCAATGAATTAAACATACGCATGTTCAATTAAAACAAAATGTTAATGCATATATTATTTCTGTGGGAGGATACCAGTAAAAAAAGTAAATTGGACACGATGCGCCCCCACAATCCCTTTTAATCCGTAGCGAGGCAAGACAATTGAAAGGCAAAAATAATAAAGAAAAGGGAAATACAGGCGGGCGATGGCGGCCAGATAACTTCTCACACAAGTTATTGTTGGGTAGGCCCAAAGGAATGAAGAAATTGGACCCCGTGACCCCGATTCGCCCCTACAGCCCACCATCCTCGAAGGATCGATTCGTGACGCAACGCAGCAGAGAGGGAATGCAATTATTTTGAGGAAAAATAAGTCTCTGTGAATGCGTCCAGAAGCAATTTATGCTTTAAATGATTTAGTATCTTAACACGCATTAATGTTTTTTGTAGCATTTTATGTTAATATCAATTACAAATATTGGAAATTAGCAGTATTCCGGCCCATTTGAAATAGAGCATATAATTTATATGTTTACCATGGCCTTAATTATTGTATTCTAGATCCACGTCTTTCTTACCATCATCTACGCATACCACTACCCCCTCTCTAGTAATACTTCATTTAGTTATTCTTTGGTCGAGGCTTTATAAGGGCATTCATGATAATACTGTGGTTATTCTTTATTAGATACTAACATAGGCTTCATCAGGGCATTGAGTAAACCATGATTTATTTTCAAGTTAGCAATAGAAATGTTGTATTAGGTTTTTGACTCTCTGCCAGGCAACCGGTAACCAGTACTGACACGCGTATGTGACCCCTGATTTACCGTTTCTCCATTGTTACAATCGCCTCACAATAGTGTTATTATGCAGAAAATTTTCTTCTACCAAAATTATCCATATTATTTGATCTAAGGAACACTTTATATCTTCCTTGAAGACGGGCATTTTTAAGCTACAACAAACAATTGGAAATTGCAGAGAGAAATATCATCAATATACAAATTTTGAAACTAAAAGCCAAATGTGTATCATAACGACATCAGTTGTGAGATGATGTTGTAATTTACAATTTATTTAACTGGCAGACTAATATGAAAAAAATGTTAAACAGCAGCCTTTCAGCCGCATTTTGGGCCTTTTAGGGCACATATCTTCACATACACATGAGCGTATGAGTATGTATTGAAATCTGTAAAATTACTGCATATTAATAATCATGATAGCCCTAAAATATATTGGTAATACCATGGTATTCAATATTTAATACAAAGAAGCATAAGATTTCATCACTTTCAATATAGGTGTCGGCAAGCTTTCCGTCCTTCAACACATCATATATCTCTCTTGAAAGCAGTTTATTTTACGAATTGCATAAAAAAAGGTATATTTTGCGAATCTTAGAGAGTGCGTAAAGTGAGTATTTTACGCACGGTAGTAGAAAAAATATTAATTGATTTTAAAAAATCGGAAGATCCGCCAGATTAATTTTAACCGAAAAAAGCCCCTAAAGTTCGAGTTTTGCATGAATTTCCAGCACCATTGCACAAAAGCATTAGAAATATAGGCACTCGAAAATCAACTAATTTTTTTCTCATTTTGGGTTAATCTGGGTTAGTTTTGTTTGGTTGAGCCCCCGAAATGAGCGAAACCATCGAAGAGCCATACGCGAAGTGAAATATTAGTAGTATCGTTGACTGAATAATATTATCAGTCAATGGTAGAATGATAAAAAATTAATCAACTGCAACGGGACAGTGGAACCCTTCTTCCCTAACCTTGTTACGTCACTGGAATATTTATGAAAACAATACATTAACAAAATTTATATTTGCAAACGAAATATTGTCTATTTTTATACACTTGTGTAGTATGTAAGTTCAAATCAGGTCCATAACCGATTTAAAAAATTCAAAAAAGATTTTTTGACGAATTCAGATTTGCGGAATACTTTAAAAGGTCTGTAAATTTCAAATCTCTTCGATAAAAAGCTCGGGTTTCAACTAACCGATTTGTAAACTAGAAGACAAGGGCAATTTACTGATACCATCCTTCCCGTTTCCGTAGAAATCACTGTGACTCCGCCCACCTCTTATAGTAATTGAACGGGTGCTAGTCAATTGGCCATGGCGTTTACTTATAAAATTAAAACATTAAAACTACTCATAATTTCGGTATCTAACTAAATTGTCCTATTTCGAAAGTTAATATTAAGAAAGATACAGGGTGTTACATTTAGAATTTTATTTTAGATTTTATTTAATATTTTTCCAACTGTTGGTCATATGGTTATGAAAAAATTATATTTATAATTTCATATCCTTACCGTAGTAATTAGTCAGAATATAAGCAACCTTCTGATTACATTAAAGTAACATTACAACTAGATTTAATTAAGGTACACCGTTTGAGGATCAATAATTTCACATAACAATCTGTAAATGTATTAATTGAAATTACGATTTAAAAGTTTCGTAAGAAGTTATCTTTATTTAAAATTACATCAGGAAGAAATTATATAGTAACATTAAAAGTGAAGTGGGTCCATATCAAATTGTTCCATCGCGACCTATTGTGGGTCATACCTTACTCAGATTTGCCCCAACAAATTCAGCCTCTTGACGAAGCTGCCTATATTAGCAAGAAGAAGAGTGAATTATGATTCCCAAAATACACAGTCTCAAACTCCCTAAAATTGTTGGCCATTGAGCTTCTCAAATCGTAATAATAATGATTTACTGTGAAGGAGACTAAAATATACAATTCAATCTCTTAATAATATCTACATAAAACCTAAAATCAATAAACAGCAATCAGTATAAAAGATAAAATCAATACGCGTTGCTTTAAACTTTATCAAACAGAACTCCTAAATAGAGAGGAGAAAAGGTATTGATCTCTAGCAGATATGCTATTCGAAGTTCCCACACTTACTCCCAGATGGCGCCACAGTCATCATTTTAAGATGTAGTGGAGGTTTCCGATTGGTGGCCCTGTACATTTTTCCATTTATTTGATAGCCAACTAAAATTTATGAATCGTTATCAGGGTTTCACCACATATGAAGTTGCGTCCAATTTTATAGATAAAATCAATATAAGTTCATTTTCCCAGAAGTTTCCTATCGAACGTCATGATAGAGATGATATTGATCCCTGAACCTACAATAATTTTCCAGTGTCTCGAGCCAATCAGAGCACTATGTCACTGATCGGGGGGTGCTAAATTTAAAATATAAATTTAAGTGTGCTGTTTGCTAGATATGTCATTTTTGGATTGTGTGTCGGTCAACGTTATTTGCCGCATTTTACGAATGATATCCTATCCTAGGCTAGCACAAGCGTTTATATTGAAATATTGTGCATGGCCCAAATGAACAGGAACTAACCATAACCATTGTATAAGGAAAATGATAGTATATTAACCTTACGGAGAAAAAACTTAACACTTCTTCGTAGTTCGGGCCTAGAGCGTTAGATGGCGAAGTCCAGAACGTGTGCTGCATTTAAAGATCCCTTACAGGCGTAGCCGACTATATTAAAATCGGCTTCTCCTATTGGTCGATCCATCTCGTATTACAATATGTCTTCGTGATGCAACCAATTTCTCGCAAGAGCTCTCATGGTGTAGAGATTTGGATCGTTGGGTCTCATTTGGAAAACACGGGTTCGAACCCCGTTGCTATTTATATATATTTTTTTAAGATCATGTTCTAAATAGCTTTTTTTCTTGATTTTGGGTTAGCACCTTGTTAATTTCATTTTCTTGAGCTCCCGTAGCGAGCAACCAATGGGAGAGGCCGATTTTGATATAGTCGGCTACGCCTGTAAAGGATCTTAAAATGCACGGGTGCTAAATTATATTATATGCGTTATAAGATCCTTTGCACAAATAGAGCACTATATAAAAATCGGCCTCTCCTATTGGTCGATCCGCATGGCCCTCCGCTCGCTAACTCCGCAGGTGCTAACCCAAACTAACCCAAGACGTACCCAAAGTCAAGAAAAAAACTGTTTAGAAATATAAACTTAAAAAAAAATAAATAAAAACAACGGCGTTTGAACCCGGGCTGTCGAGATGAAACCTAGCTATCTAAACCTTTACACCACAAGAGCTCTTGACAGAAATTGATTGCATCACGAAGACATATTTTAATAGGAGATGGATCAACCAATAGGAGAGGTCGATTATAACATAGTGCACTATTTGTGTAAAGGATCTTAAAACGCATATTATACATTGGTAATCTTTGCAAATATGAAAGTTTTCTTCGATCGGGTTTTTGTAGCCATTAAAGATAGATGGCGCCGCAGTTTTTGGCATTGTTCATTTCTTTGTGTGTGTTAGACCTCATGATTTGAATGTATGTATACTTACAAAACTGGCTGGAATGTATTTTTAGAGTATTAAATGTTATACAACTTGAGTTATTTCCTTATTATTGAAATGAAACTTTTGCGAGTGTAAAGTCAGATAATTCAAAGTGAAACGCCCCTTTAATTAAGCACGTTCCAGTATAGCTGGAGGGTTGAAATTTTCAAGATATTTAGCCGGGGTAAAATGAGAATCCTGGACCCCCATTCGACCAGGAGAGGGGAGAGAAGAAAAATCTAAAATAATTAATTTTGGGAGAACGGGAAGAACTACGCGGTCAACACTTTTATGGTAGGTGCGTGTCATGGGGTCTACCTTTGACCGTATGGGGGACTGAGGCTCTAATTTAAGGGGGAATTTTGGGAAAAACATCGTTTTTTGCCAATATCTCTGCAACGGAGCCTCGAATTAAAAATCTGACAAGCGTTGACCCTGTGTCACATAAATCATCAGTGAGGGGGTGCGAATTATACTGTTCTGAAAGCTAATAAAAATATTATAAAACGAAATAAGAAAGAAAAATTACTAAAAGCAATACGAAGGAAATTAATTAATAATAAATAGTACAGTAGAGAAAATTAATCAAAAGCAAAACAATACGGCATTTCATGGTGATATTTGTCCGTAAATAACTGGTCCAGGATCCTACAATAAATTGGCTTTATTTTTTTTTCTCGAAAATGGAGCAAGGTACGAAAAAAGTCAAGAGACCGAAAAGTTGCATTTTTAGTCATTTAATCCAACTGTCAAAATGGGAAAAAAAAAATCAGTGGCGAAGAATATTCGTTAACGTTCCCCCCGAGATGCCACTGGACTTAATAATTTTATTGTATTAGGGCCTAATTATGAGTACAAATTACCCTGCCAAATTTCAACAAAATCGGGCTAGAGATACTTAAGTTATTATAAAAAATCCGATTTTTTTTAAATTAACACCTTGTATCTCAAAAACGAGCGCCTTGCGCACAGCCAATTTTTAGCCACCAGTTAAATTACACCCTGTATAATAAAGCTTGTTCATTTATTGTTCAAGCATTCAAAAATATTGTAAGAACATGCGCATTTACATAACTTTGTTAGTCATATGCAATATCTATTTATTAACACATGTGTTTTTATGTAGATATGTTCTTTTATTTTTGTAGCAGATTCATCTTTATGTACCAAATCGTTACCTTTTACTTCTTGAATATCCGTAATTATTTTGTATATAAAAATGTATATTTATGTTAATCCTTTTTTTCGACTTGCTACAATGTATTCACATACTCCAATAAACTAGTGTTATAATCTTTATGAGTATTTGATATTTCATAAAACTAAATTCGTAAAGAGAATTTCTCGTCTTATGCGCGTCGATAATATATATATTTGTACTAACCTACAAATGGTGGCTTTAAGGTCATAAGTAATATTCCCGGTTCTGCCTCTTCACTCATTTCTTAAGATCTATATTCCGAAACACTTGATTTTTGTAGCAATCAATATTATCGATATCAATGACAGACCGCTGGACAGCAAAGTCTCCGCCTAACGTCCAGGGCTCTGTTCGAATTGTTTTTCTATCACGGCAGCCCTTGACCAACGCCACCTTCTCGCTCGGTGTCGTTGCATCGACATCGCTTTACCGTCTCCCGCTGACGTGCGGAGCATCTCAGAAAGCACATGGGATAGAGTGCTGGAGCGTAAGTTTAGTACGCCAGTGGTTATAGTTTCAATTTGATCCCATCCCATGTATTGGTATTAATTTTTAAATAATTATTGAGGAATGATAGACGTATGTGGGTGGTATTAATAATTATGTCGATTATTTGTAATTATTGTCTTCTTGTTTCGTAGGTCAAATTTTTGGATTATTAATTGTCTTTCCACGTGAAATGAATCGTATCTAAAATTCAATACATGTGGGGCCTTATGATAGGAAATATTACAATACCTAAACAATGATTTATAGCTTGAAACTAACAAGCCTAATGTTGTCAAATCGTTCTATACAACCTAGTAACCTACAAACTGTATGGTTCTGCATTATTATTATTATACGTTTTAGAACTAGGCACTTTATCAAACTGATCCATGACAAATAAAGCGGAATCACACACAAAGCGGACAAATTACAAGCGATTAAACCAAATATTAGCCTCTAATATGAGATAATGATCGGAAGGTAAGGTAAGTTAATTACATATTGCTCGTTTATTTCTATTGTTTTTTTTTCACACTTATTTACACTGTAAGAAGCTCTTATAAACCCATTCCTTTCAAAAAATGCAAATAAACCAAAGAAAGAAAAGTCTAAATATTGCAATACATAGCGAAAAGCGTTTATACACTCTAAGAAAACCAAAAATAAGAGGATAAAACAGATAGTCTAAGAATTAAAAGAAGAAAATCTAATTATTCCAAGAAGAAAATATGGAATGCACTGAAACGAGAGCCCGCACATTCACACAAACTACATATTTCATAAAATTAAATAGTTAATAGTGCAAAATCTCAAGTGATTTAATGTATTGGCTTGTCGGCATTAACAAGCCAATTCTAGAAACAATGTCGAATTACAAGCTCCCAAAACTTATTCAATATTAAATAGGGAAGTTAATAAAAGTATTATAAAACCAAATAAAAAATAATAATAGTAAAAAAAGGAAAAAATTACCAGAAAGTTATTAAGAGTATTTTAAAACGAAATAAAGAAAAAAAATAAAAAAAAAACATATTGAGTCCATAAAGAGATCGTTCAAGTAGTTCTAAAACAGTAACATGGGAGGAGGGAGAATATACTACTGGACCTATTATATTCTGCAAAATTCAATGACACACTAGCATGGTAGAAAGACAATCAACGTTCCAAAATCCCTATGCAAATCAAATTCAGGTCGTCTATTTGCGACCCAAATTTGCGAGTGGCAGGTGCACCCGTCTTTTCTTTGGGTCGTAAAATTTCGCGTTCTCCAGCCGCTCCAAAATCTCGTCCTGCCCATTTTTGTATCGGAGAATTTTGATTTATTACCCGGGGCATTTGCCTTTTATATTTCTGCCGTCGACGACTCTTTTAGTAAACGAAAATATTTTCCGTAAAAGGCAAGAATATATTTTATCGTTTTTTATAGTGTTGGGGCAGTATTGACAACTAGTAAGGAAAGAATTTTATATCCTTAATTAAACATAAAATTTCTATAAATAATTTTTTGTTCCTATTATGCAGAATTCTGCAGATATCTTGAGATATTTTGAAAGAAACGTTGGAAACATATTGGTTAAATTCAAAATGTATTTTCTATAGTACCTCACTTTTAATATAAAGGATAATTAACAAGAGCTTTTATCAGTCATAAAATTTACATTATAAAATAGGAAATCCATTTTTGTCATACGCTCCCAAAAATAGCTATTTTATGGACTCATTTGAGTCCGTAAAATGCTTCTTTTTAGGCCTAGTCCCTAAAAGTCGTCATGGCAACGGACTATTCCAAAATTCCTGAATATGTCTAAATGTCAAAAATTTCGAATGACATGACAAAATTGTCAAATAGTTGCTACGATATCAAATTCTAAGCTAACTTTGTCGTACATTATGATTTCAAAAATTATGGTAAATTTGCAAATTTAGGCGTTCTGAAGAATTGCAAAAAGCGTATAAATAAAAATTAAATTTTGGGAGCGTATGACAAAAAATAGTGTTTGTCACACGTACCTAAATGAAGTTTTTTCAGGACTCATGTGCTATTCCGGACTCGGCTAATGCCTCGCCCGGAAACAGCAATGATTCGGTTCTTCTTCATTTGTATGACTTCACAGATTTAATTTTAGAAAGTATTATATAAAAACCGTTATAGATATTAATGTAATTATGACAAGAAGGGTAAAATGTTATAAAAAGATTAGTCAAAGTATTATCAATGTTTATTTTCAATCAGCGTCGATCTGTAGAACGATATATTCATTAATAATACATACATATCATCTAATAATCTGATATAATACTCCGCAGTAATACAGTGTATAAATTTAATTCGAAAATACCTCGAGAACCGCTGCACGAATGGACTATTGAAACACCGGCCGCATAGGATTCCGTTAATACCGAGAATCAAATGACAAAAGACCTTATATGATATGGTAATGCCTTGCATGTTCTCTTTTGTATATATTCCAGCGCAATGTATTAAAATTGTATCTCATTACATTGCGTTTTGAAAGGAGCGCTACGTAGCCTGGCAGAGATAATTGTATTCTCATACTATGGGCTATCACTGAGTTTTTATTTTAGAAAAAATTAAATAAATCTCGAATTATTGACGTATAGGATCATTCAACGAGAGCTGAACCCATATTTGATGCTTTCCTCGTTTTTAAAAAAATATTGCGAAATAGCCGCCTTGTGTATTTTTCTTGTGGATTTCCGTCAAAGTTTAACGTTTATTACTACTTTTAATACATATTGGTAAGAGTACAAATACTTAAAAATATATTTTCTACAATAGTCATTATTCATCAAGAACAGAATAGTGGAAACACTCATTATCCCAATTTTGCGAAAAACTTCATACATATAGACTAATGATATACTATTAGTTCTTATCTAGCTCTTTCATGTTCACTTAGGGCTTTATTTAAATCATATTTTCAACTTGTAAATATTTTTAAAACATAAATAACTAATAAATGTCTCCACAATACTTATCTGAATTAACAAAAAAGAAAAATAAACAAATAATAATTACATGCATGAAATATATATATATATATATAATGCTAGTTTTCCAAAGGAAAAGCTGAACAACAAGAGCTTCTGGGTAAGATTAGTCAAAGTATTTAGTAACGATATAGGTCGATATGATGCGGTGTATTTGGTATCTTTCCCGGGTTTAGGGAACAGTGCCACGTGTGCAGCTGTCCAGGAACTAGGGAAGTGCTGCAAACGAAGTACGGCGTTCACTATATGCATGCAGTGTACAATGGTCTTGGAGGAAAGGTTTTTGAGGAGCGGGTACGGGATTTGATCAGGTCCCGGAGCCTTATCTCTTGGCAGACGGCGAAGCGCATCACGTATCTCTGGTAGATTCACGAGAAGCTTATCCATCACAGAGGGCGGTATTGGATATGATCTTCCTCTCCATGATATGGGCGTGCAATGGCACGGAGTCCGGTATTTCACTATGAATATCAACGAGGAAGTCCGCAAATACTTCAGCTTTACCTTCGTCGTCTATAATGTCCTGTCCATTGCTACAAATGGAAGATATTTGCGCTTTAGTATTGCGAACCTGTCTCGCTAACTTCCATAGCGAATAGGTCATGGAGTGCCCATGATCCTGACATCGTCGACATTGCATTATGGTTTTTACGTTTCGTCTATTTTCCTAGGAGATTTTCACATTCATTAACGTTCTGATTTCTTGTTGAAGCCTCTTTAACGTTACCGAGGCTTCGAGGACAAACTCAGATTTGAAGATGAGAGCACGCTGCTATTGTCGTCGTTAATGTCAGGTATGGGTTAAAATCTGTTGATAAGTGGGACTTTTGCAACCCCCCCCCCCCCATCCCCTATCACAAACTCTGGAACTTAATTTTCTCTTGGTTTTTCGGTATTTGGTTTTGAAGAAAATATTTGCATTCCATAACTACTTGCAAAAAATTAATTTAGATTTAAACACCACCTCTCACCTTCTCAAATTTACTTATGAAAATTCTAAATCTATACGAAGTGATGAAAACGATCAAATATTTAAAGTGAAACGGTCGAGAAAAAGAAGGAGATGTCATGAAGAAATTGTTGTAGATACTGTTCATGATTGCTCACAGCAAATTTTTGAAATTAATGTTTTCTTCATTGAAGGATTTCTATCTGCCGGACTTGGGATAGTCACATGGAATAAAGGTTCCACACGCCCATAGAACCCACTTTAGGAACCTAACACCTTGAATTGAGGTAAATATTAAACAGTATTTGAAGAATATATTCATGAATTTAATATTCCTAAAGAAAAAAACTTAAATTTTCTCTTAAAATAGTCTATTTGGCTAAATACCATTAAATTATGTTATCTTCTAGTTGCAAAGTGGTCTTAATATCCCTAGCTAAACTTAAAATGTTATCTCTAATGTAACAATTTGTAAATCAGAATTTTTTCCATTATGATTTGACCACTTTAATTAAGCTTCTATCTAAAACATAATTTTTGAAGGTGTAGATAAATTGTGAATATCTTTTAGAGATTAGTATCTCTAAAAGATTTTCATAATTTATAGTAATTTTGCTGTTCGTACTGTACTGCCTGTGTAGCCACACTTTGCGTCACTCTACCAAATTTAAGTGTAGAATATTAGAGGGATTACTTTTTATAAAATGATATTTTGGGAGTTATCAGTGTCCTATATTATCATATTATATATTTTTATATTGTTTGCAAGAAAAACTTTATTAAACCACTAACCCCCTTAATTTCATTTTGTAATAAAATCAAAAATATGTTATTTAATAATATAAGACATTGATAGCCCCCAAAATGAAAATATCATTTTATAAAGAATAATCCCTCTACCTAATACATTATATTTAAATTTGGTGGAGTGACGTAAAATGTGGCTACACAGACATTTTGAACAATGTAACGAAGCCCAGTACAGTACGAATAGCAAAATTACTATAAATTGTGAAAGTAATTAGTAGGCCCCTACCGGCATTGAATGATACTGCTGATTCCATTTTTTCTGAGGATAAACATGCATTATAATGATTTACACTACACATAGAGCAATGTGGGGAATATACCAATTCCATTGGAGACATGTCTTGAATCGCATCAAGCTCAATGCTCCATGTCTACAGTGAAAACACAACGACAAGAGTGAGACTCATGAAAACCTTCCACCGATAGTTTAGTCCTTTCGGGACTCATCAGAGAAACGTGTGTGGGCTTTCACCCACTAGAACCTGACTATCTGATGAACCTACCGGAAAGAAGACATTCACCAGACGTCACTTGAACCGAAAATGCTCCATTGTGTCTGGACAAGCCCCGTGTTGGGCTATATGTGATAAGATTGGATCAGCAGACACAACTACTCCGAGAGCTAATATCCCTACCGGCATTGAATTATACTGCTAATTCCGTTTTCTCTGGGGATAAACATGCAATGTAATGGTTAACACTA
>MU182465.1:0-35865 GCA_016904865.1 Pissodes strobi | reverse complement strand
AAATATATACAGGCAAACAAAGATAAGATATACAAGAACCTATTTGTTTAGTCTTGGCTCAAAATTCCATCAAGATGGTTTGAAAATTCCAGATACGAGCTATCGACCGGTTCTACCCAACGACCATAGAAAAGTGACATGGTCGTGGCCCATCCACCTCGACCAAATGTTCCTTCAAAAAAACTTCAAAAGCGTTTTAAATTAGCTAGTATTAAGCCAGCACTAGGTAGCGTGGAATTTTGTACATTTAAATACGTATTTCGAGACTAAACAAGAAAAAAAGCAATAGATGATTCTAACCAAACCGGTTAACATCTATGCGAACCATAACCAAGAATATTTAATTAAATTAATAAATTGTAACAATGATTCTAGTACAATTAAGTCAGTGAAATAGTACCAACGTTATTTTGGACAACGGCGGCTTCACTCCATCCTACGGATGCCGCAAGAATCACTATTTCTTGTGGAAAACATTAAAGCAGGTATCAGGCTAGAAATGTACTGCATTTAACAGTTATAATAGAGGACGAAATTGGACTAAATATTCGGGAATATTATTTGGCAACGCAATGTGCTTAATATAAACCAAATTTAAGTTAATTCTTAATATACGAAATTTAAAATGTTACAACTCAAGTTTTCTTCTAGAAAGCTTCAATAAACTTAATAAAGGTTGCTGAAAACATAATCATAAAAACAGACCGTGGAAAACAGCAAATGAAGTGCTATTTATCCCCCCCGTTTAAAATATCAACGTTGAGGAATTGCAGTTTATATAAAAAAGGGACATCACCGTAATTAATCAAGTTAATAATGAGGACCGCCGAACCGGACATAATTATTTCTTGTCAGTTAAATAACTTAATTCCTGTTTCGGACAGATATTCATCGATTAAAAAGATGTCATTCTGTTGCGAAGTTTAATTAATGATATACAAAGCTGATTGAGTAAACTAAAAAACAGGATTGCTTTACAAATAAATTACTATTGTAGGTTCAAATCAAATCTGTACTCTACATTCTAGAAAGTGCGGTTATGGTTTTCCTAATTTGAATCGTACATTTAAATATTTGGATACGTTATGATTAGAAAAAAAGGAAAAAGAGGACCCTTAAATACTTGTATACTTTACGCGAACCAAATAGGAATCCACAGTGTTACAACACATAACTCCTTACCCAAAGCAGACAAAGAATACATACCGCTGAATCTTTCACAATCAAAATAATATTCTAATATTGATATTGATGATATAATGATAGATTCACCCAATACAAAATTTTCCGGAGGTAAAATACCCTCCCATTCGGATCTCCGGAAAGGAGGGTGTATGGGGTGGATTTACATCGAAGAAAACCAACTTAAGAATTGAAGCTCTCAACAGGACAGGAGATCTGATGTCCTATGTAACACACATCTGGAATTCAACTCTGGAAAAACACAGAGAGTCCTGAGTCGTTGCTCTTGACATCTTCAAAGGCTTCGACCGGATGTGGCACCAATCACTCCTGGACAAACTCTCAGCTTAGGGCTTTCCGCCGGCTCTACATACATTATTGTCTCGTTTTCTGGATAAAAGGAGTATTCAGGTCGCTATCGATGGTGTCTCGTCCGAGACATTTGCCATCAAGGCTGGTGTTCCGCAGGGTTCGGTTTTGTCTTGAACTTTGTTCCTGCTGCACATAAATGACCTACTAAAGTTTACTGAAAACCTCATTTACAGCTATGAAGACGATAGTAGTCTTGTAGCATCCTTTTCTTCTGACAAACCATTATCATCACCCACTCTGGGCCAATTAAGAAGACAACACACTAACTTAACCAATCGAGACTTAAATACAATTCTTGAATGGGGATCCAACAATCTTGTAACGGAGAAAAACTAAGGGAAACTACTTTGACATCATCATGGATGGGGAAATCCTTTCTCCATCCTCCAATCCTTTGAAATAACCGCAAGCACTAACTTTTCATGGGATGAGCATGTTCCAGGTCTCGCCAAGTGTACCTCTCAAAAACTGAGTGTACTTTTTCAGCTCCTATCAGCTACTTACACTCTATAAAGCGCAAATTAGATGTACTCTGGCGTATTGCTGTCACATTTGGAATTATGCTCCCAAACATACTCTAGCACTCTTAGACTATATACAGAACCGCGCTGTTAGATTTAATAACGACGAAACACACCTTGGAACATAGGCGGATGGTGGATGATCTCTTCCTTTTTTACCGATATTATCACGGAAGGTGGTCGACCGAACTGACAACTCCGATTCCCTCCAGTGCCAGCTTTGTTCGTTCCACACGACGAGCTGGAAGTTCTCATCAATATGCTCTTCAACAGAGTACACCGAGAACCAGCTTCTACCAAAATTATCTCTTCTGGCGTGTGACGAGCATCTGGAACTCCTTACCAACCGAATTGTTCTCTGTTGGCTACAGTCTAACATCTTTTCATCGATATCTTTCCTCCTCGCCGTTTCCTACTTGCAGTGCCCATTAGGGTATTATAGGCATCGCCTTTGCAAGTGGACTGAAAAAAAAAGCAAAAAAAGAACTAAAAAAACTGTACCGCAACTTAAACTTGCGTAATATTATCGCTTTTTTATTTTATCGCGTATAATGAATTAAAAGAACTGTTCAAAAACTATTTGAACACGTTTTCAAATCTAACGATTTAATTTTGTGATTTAATTTGTAATAGTTTATCCACTGCATCAGCCAGTCTAAATAGCTAAAAGTAAAGCGGCCACGAAAGATTATCTGAAAAAGCACAGCACTTTCTACAGAAAAGCCTCTGTGCCCGGGCGATATTCCTAGCGCCATCTGTTGTAACAACGTTTACTCATCTGAATCCGACCAATCACAAGGCTAGACTACAGGCTAGCCACTTCATCCAACCTAAAATTCCTAACTATAATTCTAGGGGTCCCTAAAATTCCGATCTTTAATAATCGAATTTCATAAAAACTAGCAGCAGATTTCGACCAGGTTTGTGTTAAAGTTCATAATATTAATTTAGACAACCGGTCATGCTAAGTTTTTACACAATATCTCTATATTTATGATATTTGCCCTTGACTGACGTAATATACAGTAGTGGGGGTAAGTTAACGCGCCAAAAGTACAAGAAGACGACGGACGCCTTCTCACGTTCTAGAATTCAGTAGCAAGCAATCTCTTGACCCGCACACAAGCAAGCGCGCTAAGGGCGCTTTCCCTAAGGCAGTTTTCACGTTTTGAGACCCCCTAATCTTTTAAAATGACATTGTGGTACCCAGCCATTGCGATATCCCGCTAGTCATCTCAAGCCTACATGTAAAGGTATTTACCTGCCAATATTCTCTAAGTCAGTATGACGCTATACCGAACGAGATATTTATCGCCCATGGGGGTTTCTCACAATCGAGTCTTGTCTCGAGCCCCAAGTAAGTAAACTCACATTTTTATAATTACTCTTTCATAAATAAGACGCTGTACCGAGCGCTGTACTAGCGTCCACATGGGTCTCCTCCATGGGGGTTCAATATTCTCTATGCTTTATCAGAATATAATATTGTTTTGTTATACTCTGGCCTTATTATAATATAAGGATTCCCCGGCACCCTCAGTTTTATTACATTATAAAGATTCTCACAAATGCTATTTCTTCTACACGGATTTCAGCTTACCTATGCTACCTGCATAGCGTGTTTTATAATCATTTTTGCGTACACAAGGCCATCCCTGTATGCCATGCATATATAACTGCATATCATCTCAGTCCACTACCACTACATTCCAATAATTCTTATTTGCAAAAAATTGAAGTACATTGTATATAGAAGCTAGTAAGAGACTTAGCAAGTGTTTTTCAAGTGACTTTCCCTGTGCTGGAAGATAAACGATTGAACGTTGTTCGTCAATTGGTGAATATAGTGTACATAGTAGCTTAAGTTAATATTTATCCTGTTATTATCGCTTGTACATTACTGTATTTCATTTCAAAGTTATCTCAGCTAACCGAGCTCATACGTAGCAGTTCCACAGGAACTTTAATGAACATTTAACTGTTTTTAGCTGCAAGATTATGTTTTTAATAATACACTTGTTTAGGATTACCATTGTTTTCTTGTGATATTCTGCAAGGTCGATACCTAGCATCGACTGATATTGTCCATATCGTAGCACTGACTACGTATAATAATTTAATATTTATATTTTGTTTATTTATGAGCTTCCAGTTATTTTCAGGTAAAATAACTTATTAAAATATTCATATAATGCCAAAGGTTTTTGTTTTATTTACAAAATCACTTTAGAACTAGACCCTATGGTGAATTATAGTGCTTACAAGCAATCTCTGTTTGTTTAGAAACAGGAACGGAAAACAGCCAATATGTAACTAAATAATGGGGCTACCCGCCAGTGAAAAATTCATCAAAATCCATTAAACGAATTAAAAGATGTGATGGGTCAGGTGTACGTTAAATTATAGTGACTCGTTTCATATGTCCATCAGTATATTTGATTTTGTCCAGTGCTGGACAAGATAACAATTTATTTATTTTTAGAGAACCATCTGATAACTTCCACAAATATGTACATTACCTGCCCTAATTGTAATTTCATTAATGGATGACCCTGTAGGTTTCATTAATCCTCTTTCTTAGGAAGCTTTTTTTATCATTTTGAGTACTTCCCTAATGAATACCCACCCCATTTGTAGATTTCTTTTAAGCTGATTAAGGCTGCGAATTTTAAAATAATGTTTTAGAATTAATTAATTTTAAAACATCCTTTCCATACGCATAAACCCTCACATTAATTTGTTTCTAATTTGCGTGTCAAGAAAAACATCAATTGTTGCAAAACATCCCCTCGAGGATGTTAGCGTCTTAAATCAAAGACCAAATCGGATAACGAAGGAAGAAAAAGTAACAGACGCTAAAAATAAATTCCACAGAAAAAGAATTCTCTCGGCTTACTTTGAAAGTGAAATTCTCTTACCTCGACGCTTCTTTAGGCCCTAATCCTAAAATATTCTGGGAAGATCCTTGAAATGTTTTGCTAAATTCCAGACGATCCTATTAAGCTTAAGAGGTCACAATATTCCTTTTTCCTGAAACAAGTAGGGAACATAATATTATCAATTTCGTTGTATTTTCATAAAACCGCCATAAAATGTTATACTTTCATATATCATATCATGTGTAAAGAGCTGTTTTGGAATGAAATAAGTTTATGCGTACGAAAGAAAATCTCTTTCAAAATTCAATATGAATTTAATGATACCTTATTATTTTTTTTTTCATAAAATTGCTGTAAGTATTTTCTTTTGAGAGATGGATGATGATGGACAGTTTAAAGTTTTGTTCTGGGCATTGAATTCCCGACAAGAATCCAGATGATTTATACAAAATAAATAATTTCTCCTTTCCGACGGCGACATCTCCGTTATAGCCCGGACTAAAGTACACCAAATTATTTAATGGACTTAATGGAAATGCACTTCTTTTCCCGTTTATCGAACGAAGATAGACCTTAAAAGTCGCAGGGGTTACGTTGCAGAATTAATGCCGCTTTGAGAGCGGAAAGTGGATTAAATCCGTCGACGTGACATTCGCCCTGTAAAGTAAAACTGCATTTCGGATAGAAAACCTCTTCTGTAAACTGGGAAACTAAGTCAAGTGGTTTGCGAGAGTTAGTTACTATATGTAAATGCGGATTACCTACTCCGAAAAGGAACATACTTTAATCTTGTTAATCTGGATAGCATGCTGGAAAGTTTGTTTGGGAAGTATTTTTTACGTGGTAAACTCTTAACTGTCTCCGTGCCCTTTATTTATTTATTTATTTATTGATATACGGGATCAACTCCATTACAAAATAATAACAATCTTAAGAAAAAAATATATAAATAATACCTAACCATCAACAGATATAATTTAAAGCTATCCTGTAACAATAACAAAAATAATGCCATTTACTAAATAATTTACTTAAAGTTAGCACAATCTTAGAATCAAAATGAAAGCATTACACCTATACTAACTCCACACACAAAAAAAGATACATATTCTAAAGATTTAGCCTGCTCACATTCCAGGTCAATTGAAAAGTTATATGCCTTGTGATTCTGCGATTTACCAAAAATAGAGTCAACAGCCTCAGCTACGAACAGATCATTCCCAGTGGTAAAAATAAGATCCAAATAAACGAGCCTACCATTTGTTATTGAAATCTTCTGAAAACAATTTAGATAGGCATAAAATTGACCCAAAATTAACCAATTTGAGTTAAGAGGGCATCTAACAATCACGCCAGAGTTATCAGTCCCGCAGAGAGCATCAGCAAATCACCAAAAATATAAAAATTATAATTTGTATATTGCTGCCTCAGAATGTCAACTGACTGGCAACGTTTTCATAAGAATCAGTTCCTGAAACAGGGGGAATGTATACCCCGTCAATTATGAAGCTACTGCTACCCACTCTACACAGTAAAAATAATTGTTCAATTGAGTCATATTCTAGTCCAAGTTTCTTAGCACTAATACAATCTCTAATATAAATTAATACAGCTCCTCCACGGGATTTATTGCTCGTAACACAGGATCTATCACACCAAAATTGCACACCCAATTCGGCATCAGAAAAATCATCAGAGAGCCAGCTCCACGACATCATAATTAGAACCCAAAATAGCATGGTGCAGTTCTTTAATTTTTGTTCTTAGACCACCAGCATTAAAGTTGATGTTTTTTCTCTGGTTTCCAGAATTAGTTCCATTTGCTATATAGGGAACATCATTTCTATATTTAATTATTAAGTTGCCCTCCCCTCCTTCCTTACGTTTATTAAGTTCATCAATACGGTCACTTCTAACTTTATAAGTGTGAACTGAAGATATATTCACTACCCTTTGTACATCCTTAGCAATCCTACAGTTGGAAAATATTACCTTAAATAGACGAGATCTGTTATCCATCTGTCTACCCAATCTGACTACTTTCACAATGTCCTCGGCTGCTCTTTCCCTATCAATTGACACTAACATCTCCACTACTCTCCCTTTATCTTCCTCAATTCTGTCGCGAATCATGTTTGAGCTTGATTCACGAACATCATGTACAATGATGTTGGTGGCTCTCTCCACTCTGTCATTTATCTCATCCAGCACTGTATCCATATCGGAGGCATCCGATATGGATGCTTTGACAAAAGACATTTCTGAATGAGCTCTGAAAAGATTGTTTAATAGATTTGATACCATCACAGAGTGACTTCAGAGTGGTCCTGAATCCTACAGCCTTCCTGGTCTCGGCCTGAATCTCTTGAATTTGTTGCTCCAATGAAGCCACTCTAACCTCAATCCCATAGAGGTTTTTGAGTTTACGGGCACATTCTCTACAGATATATGGAGAATGAGTTGGCTCGAACCTCACTAGATCCAATATTAGCACAGGATCCTTAAATGTGCATTGCAGATTATACTTCGAGCATTTACCAGACATGGGCTATGACAATATCTAGCAACTGTGAACCTACACAGTGCAAGGCACATGTAATTCAAGTAGAAGTTAGGTTTATAGAAGTCCAAAATTTTGGGAAATTTCGGCCCTTAACCAAAAAAACCACTATATATAGGCACTAACTAGACAGTTTATAACATAAATGCCAAAAACAAAGCTATAATTACCGAACAAATGGCACTTTTAACCAGACGAAAATCAAAACAAATAATCACTTTTTGAGGTTAGGCATCATCATCGTTTTAATAATAAGTCGAAACAGCTTCTTTTCTTCGTTGAAAGATATTTTTTAGTAAACATGCTCTGAACGACAACGCCTGAGCCTGAAGAATATGAGTAGGTAGGTAGATCAGTAGGTAGGCAGAGACGCCTCAGGGGCTCCCGCACTGCGGCGGGAAGTACGGGACCTTGCACTCCCGAGGTATCCTAGCAATGCTGGTGTGAACGCCAGCCCAGCATTACATACCGTATAACTAGTTAAATCCCATCCTTCAACGACCCATGCGGGGCGTGGCATGGGTAAGTCGAATGGGAGATTCCTGCGGGGCGCCTACCTTAGCCAATCGGCGCGCGAGGTTTAAACCTCTATAAAAAATCCCCTGAATCCCAAGGTTGGAGCATGCTGATGGTATGTATGGCCTGCAGGGTGAGCTTTCAAAGGGGGCACTCCCTCTGTACGCAAGGAGTGTCATGCCGGCGATTGTACTGGTTTCTAACGCTTAGACCGAGGAATATGGCGATCCCCGGTCGAAAATGGAGCCTTCTTGTGGTAAGCGGGGCACTGCTACAAGCGACCGATATATTTCCACGCATCTCGTGGGACCAAGATGCACGCACTAAATATCAAAACAAAAAACAAAACAGATGAGACAGAAAGAGAAGAAATCTTTGATAAGAACACCCCTGGAAACCTTGACCTAAAATTAGCCGAGACAAACTCTTTCCAAAGGAGAGATTCCATAACCAGAACTAGTCCCGAAGAAGGGGTGAGACCCGTTTTTCCAGATGGGGGATACAAGAAACAACCCGGTACTATTGCAGTAAATAAAGAGACCCATCCTGGGGATAATCCTGTCACATCAGTCACAGGAGAGTCAACATCAAGATCACCAACGAGACCTCGTGCTTTCTCTGTACCGAATCCCAACCTTAAAACCCTGGATACACAAGGGCAGGAAACCAGACACAACCAGGAAAATCCACCCGAAAGGAAGAGAACAGAGAATGATCCTAGGGAAGATGTCAATATTTGGAACAAGAACGGAAGGGCACTCCAGAACATCCTTGAACAGATATTTACTTAAGTGGAGCTATTGGAAAGAACTGTGAAAGCATCCTATAAACCCAAGAAAGAATATACCGACATTAAGCTGTTTCTACAAACGGAGAAACTTAAATCGAAGGCAATCAAGGAATGGCTAGAAGAGGCAATAGAAGTAGGGGCAAAAAATGACTGCACAGAACTGCGACAGGAGAACGAAAGACTTTTTAAAAAAGTTAGTGATATGGAGGAACTAGCGAGGAAACAATAAGAAAAACTGCTATCTGCCAAAAATAATGATGCAAAATGTCCTGAATGTATGAGGGAACAAAAACTACGATGCAGGAAAAGACAACTTAAAACGAATGAATCCTACATGAACTTCCAAGCTGTAAGCGAGGAAGAATGGAATGATGAACTGTTCGAGGCATTTAACGTCAAACAGGGATTTATTTGGGAAGCTCCCTGAGGCTGGGATATTAGTCTTCCCTGTACCAAGAACATAGAAACCAAGCATAAAGTGATTGAAAAAACGATAGAGAAATTTGGAGGAAAAGACATGCTGCAAAAACAAAACAGAAAGGAAGGAGAGGTAGCCATAATGTCGCATACTTTGGGATTTCCCGACAACAAAGGAAACTTCAACCAAATCACAAGGTGCATACACTTCCCCATTATTAATGACAAATCATTAACCAGTGACGAGGATGACAAACTGTTGTTCCAATTTCTACTAGGGATCAAATTTAAATTGATCAAGGACAAAAATACCGAGTTGCGATACCCCAAATGGAAGATGTTACGGGAGCAGTGATCATTCATATGCTCCAGTACTTACTTTCCGACACACCTATAGAACTTGACGTGTAGAAGTCGGACTATGGAAAAGCTAACCCTCAGGGGAAGCCGAGAGGGCGAATCAGGAGTAATCGTGGTATCCAAAACAGTGCCCCAGTGGGACGCCCTAAAAAGCCTAGACCGGATACAGTTATTGTACGTATGGAGAATAAGAGCTATTCAGAAATGCTCAAGGCAGTCAAATCAGCCATACACCCTAGTGAACTAGGCGTTGACATTGCATCAATTAAGAAGACCAAACATGATGAACTCGTTCTGACTGTAAGAAATGGCTTAGACAGAGCAATCATTTTAGAGAACGAGCTTAAAGACAAAGTTCCAGAGGCCAAAGCAAACCTCCTATTCAACGGTAAGATAGTACATATCAACGGTATGGATGAACTCACAACTGTTGACGAGATTAGAGACGCTGTTTCTAAAGCGATTGGGATTGGACCAGAAACTTTTGAGGTGAGAGCTCTGAGACGTGCATATCGTGGAACACAAAATGTGACCCTAAAATTAAAAGAGCTGGACGCCAACCTGTTGATCCAGAAAAAAAACAATAAGAATTGGATGGGCCAACTGTATGATACAGGAAAGGAAACCGGAAACAAGATGTTTTAAATGTTGGGAATATGGTCACCAAAGGGAACAGTGCCAAGGACCGGACAGAGGGTCATTGTGTTTGAGATGTGGCCAAGAGGGACATGCTATCTCTCAATGTCGCGAAAAAACATTCTGTGTTTTCTGCCGGCAAAAGGGGCATCAGTCAAACATTCGCAAATGTCAAGCTGTTAGAAATAAAAATCGTGATGAGCCAGATGAACAAGATCAAAATACTTCAGATAAATAGCACAGAACAAGTCCAGCTCACGACATAGCATTAGAAAAGGCAACAAGACATGGGGCAGGAATATTGATCATCAGCGAGCCAAATCGAGACGCAATTAGGAATAGAAAAGACTCGAAGATCGGAGAGGACTTGAATACTGCGATCAAAATTCTGAATCCGGATGTTACTGTTCAGAGGCAAGGACAATGATCTGGTTATACCTATGTGGGCACTGGGCATTTTACGTTATACAGTTGTTACTCCTCCGGAAACGATGAACTGGAAGGTTTGGAAAGAACTCTGGCTGAAATAGGTTTCCTAATCGCGACAAGAAACGAAAAAGCCATCATAGCGGGTGATTTTAATGCAAAATCGCCCAAGTGGGGGATGCAAACTTTAGACAGGAGGGGTCAGGTCATGGTCGAATGGATTGCATCAAACGACCCAATAGTCATAAATCAGGGAGATAAGCCAACGCTTCAGAGAGAAGGGTACGGTTCCATACTGAACCTAATAGTCTGCACACCAAAATTAGATCAAGAATCACCCAGTAGAAGGTGCTGGAGGAGGAGTCCCTGAGTGACCATATTTACATAATTTTTAAGGTTGCCTGGAACATCGATGCCCGACCCAGTACTAATATATTAACAGATAGAGGCTGGAACGTGAGGAGCCTGGACCGCCACAAACTCCAGTTTGCTCTGGAGCAGTTACACGTGAACGCGGAGGCACCATCTGCCAACAACTTCTTCAAAATACTCGGAGAAACATGTGACAAGACAATGCCGAGAAAGTTGTAACGAAATAATTCGTTACATGGTTTTTCAGGTTTTAAGATTGTTATATTGCAAAGTGATTTTTATGCAAATATACATGCGATTTGGATTCGGTACCTAGGTAAGATTTCGCTAGAAGTTAGATCTTTTGTACATAGGTGGAGCTATCATTAGAATTATAGGCGTATTAGTTTTACGTCGTTTTCTATAAAAATATTTGTATTATACTGGCCTTTGAATAGAGGGCGATAGTAATATCGTGATTTGAATGGATGGTCTCCCACCTACTCTTTTGAATGCGATTTTTTGGACCGGTTCTAAAATCGAACGGCGAACGTTGCTAGGGTCTCCAATTTCACGTCGTCAAGGTGAGAACCATTTTTATTTTTGGTCGAATGTGATTTGGTTTTTTTTTTTGCACATTCCGCTTTTAACTGAACAAATTAATTTCTTTTGTTTTAGGAGTGTCTTAAAGACAATTTTCAGGTTCTAGAGGGATTTTCAATCAATGATTTAGACGACAATACTTTAATTTATGATAGATTTCTAATCTAGATTTAGAAATCGTATTCATCATTGTTCCGGGCCATCGTGGGCTTTTTGTAGAGTATTGTTGGATAAATGATCTTAGTGGACCCTCTACTCAACCCATTTTATTATATTTATCGTAAATTTCGTTAACTTTTATAGGAAGATTTAACTGCGTAGTTCGAGTTGGCAAGGAGAATTTTTTGCTAACCTAACGTTATTACCGATTTCTGTTGGTCTTTTATGTTTTTAGCTAATTCCTGGCTCCAATCCACCACTTTCAAGGTTAATTTATTAACAAAGGCTTTGCCAAATTTTGGAAAGAACCGGATGGGTAGCCAATAGCCAATAGACCTTGAGTTTACTGCCAGTGGAGAGAATAGGATATCCCATTTTCTGAAAGTCTAAGGTGAGTTTGTCTCTTTTGTTATTTCTAATTCATGAAATATATTATTGAATTTCTTTGAGAACTCACCTTGGATTTTTATTTCTTCTCTCTACCGACAGTCGACGGTAAATTTATAACTTTCATCTTTGTAAACTTAGCTCCTTGCTAAACTCGTAGCTAAATTTGCTCGATTCATTTTTGCTTGCGGCTCGTAATGCTCACTTTGACGAATGAAATGGGAGAACGGTGACATAATGTGAAATGTCGATCAAATTGTATTGTGATCATAGCACATACAGTTTTCTTATCGCATAAATTTGACTTAGGAAGAATTTGCATATTTATTAATTTGTAATTTTGAAGTAATCATATTTCTATCAATTTTTGACTAGTATTTAGCTTATTTTTTAGAACCTTTCTTTTAAATAAACTTTTTTGGGGACTTTTCATTTATTTGGCACTTATTTAAAAGTGTGCTTAAGTTAAATTTAATCATTATTTTTTTTGAAGTAGCCTTGAGTATCAGATTCATTGACGAATCTTGTATTTTTAAACATAGTTTAATCATTCATTAATGATCTTGTATTTTGGAACATAGTGTTATCAGATTCATTGACGAATCTTGTATCTTTAAACTTAGTTTAATTATTCATTAATGATCTTGTATTTCGGAACATAGTGTTATCAGATTCATTGACGAATCTTGTATCTTTAAACATAGTTTAATCATTCATTAATGATCTTGTAATTTGGAACATAGTTTTATCAGATTCATTGACGAATCTTGTTTTTTTCTTTTAATCATAGTTTAATCCTTCATTTACAAATCTTGTAATTTTTGATCGTAGATTTAATTTTTAAGTAAAAGAGTTTGAAATATTTTGATGAGATTGTTTCAATTACTGTTCATTATTGTTCATTTTTTTGTTTAATATCAACCAATATTCTGGTCTAAAACAAGTTTTTTCTGTTTGCATATTTTCACGGAAATTGGTCAAAGAGCTTGGATTGATAATCAAGCATCAACCGAGTGTACCATTGCAGCATTAGACGTATCAGCTCTATAAGACGTTTATGCCCTCTGATGTTATCCTTACCCATAAAGACCTAATAAATAACAGGCAATTGGAGAAAAAGGGAACGAGGTGAAGAGTAGTGTGTCCAACCAGGGTTGAGCGTCTAAGCTAAGTATTTTATTTGCAAACGTAAAAATCACTGCTGGATCAGAATTTTTTTTGGTTTTGACTAATTTCAAAAATTAATATTTTAATTGTTCTTTTTCTAACATCAATTTAATTCTTCAACTCTGTTCAACAAAGTTATAATTTGGATTGTTAATTTTAATAATATTTATTGGAATAAAATTATTGTAAATTTGTTTTTAAGAACATTTTTTATTTCCGGCAAGAACGAGATTCTACAGTTCTCAACGTCTATCAAGTGATTTTTGTTAGCTTTTAAGCTTTTATTGGTGATACTTGACAGTTCTTTGAGAGTTGAGGAATTTCTGGCGCCCAAGAAAAAATCCTTACTAACCAATAAAATAAACTCGCGACCTATCCGGCAACTTAGAATATTTCCAAAAAACATCAGGAACTTAAATTGTTACAAAGTATACTGGTGGAATAACGAAATTGCAGAACTTCGACAGATTTGTGTACAGAAAAGAAGGATATACACTAGGAATAAGAGAAATAATCAGTTGGAGAGGAAACAAATGTTCTGGACCTCTTACCAAGAGAGCAGGAAGGACCTCAGAAATGCTATTAAGAAGTCTAAAAGGGACCACTGGTAAAGAATATGCGATGACGTAGATAACGATATATGGGGCGATGGATATAGGATTGTGATGGGTGGTCTTCTGGGATACCCCTCAAGAATAAATCTAACCCTACAAACTATGCAAAAGGCTGATCACTTGTTTCCAATTCACGAGTCTGTGATATTCGACTGCGATAACAAGACTGAGTTCCACAACTTTTCTTTGGAAGAACTTAAGGCGGCAATTAGTAAAATTAAAATCAATAAAGCACCGGGATCCGGATATATTCCTGCTGAAATAATCAAAGCCCTGGCTGAGGATAAACCAAGTTACGTACTGTCTGTCTACAACAACCTAGCTATGGAAAAAAGCTAAACTTTTGCTCCTAAAAAAGGAGACAAACCTGTAGAAAATCCCTCATCATACAGGCCGATATGTTTACTGGATGTAGAAGGTAAATTATATGAACACCTAATACTTGGTGGGATTCAGAATGAATTAACTCGCGTTGGGGACCTATCAGATAGACAATATGGTTTCAGAAAAAGAAGACAAACTGTGGATGTCATAAACAGGGTCATCGAGATAGCTAGAAGTGCAGAAGACTATTCATATCGACATCGTAGAATATGTGCTATGACTACAATAGACGTGAAAAATCGCCTTCAATAGCGCGCCGTGGCAGTTAATTCTCGACAAAATGAGAAGCAGGGGAATGGATGAAAGCATAATCCGCACCAAAGCCTCATACCTTTCAAATCTAAATATACTACTATACTATGCTGAACAGCGGTGTGCCACAAGGCTCGGTACTGGGCCCAACATTGTGCAACATTTTGAATGATGATCTCTTAGAAACTAAAATGCCCGACGGAGTAGAATTAGTTGGCTTTGCAGACGACGCACGTGGCTATGATAGTAGTTGCAAGAGACGAGGAGATCCTAATGAGTAAGACCAACGCAGGCCTCCAACGCGTATCTAACTGGCTGACAGAGAGCCACCTAGTGATAGCGCCGGAGAGAACTGAAGCTGTCCTGTTGACCCGGAAACGAAAGATAAGACCAATAACATTTAATGTCCAAGGAGTACAAATAAATACCTTGGTGTATGGATGGATACCAAACTAGCATTCGCCAGTCATATTAGGGAAACGATATTAAAGGCAGAAAGGACATCATTTAGAGCGCTATCAAATCTAATGCCAAATATGGGAGGACCTAGAGCCGCAAAGCGCAAGTTGTATTCTAGCGTGGTTCATTCCCAAATACTTTATGGTGCCCCAGCCTGGCATGAAGCTACTAAAAACAAAATGCTCATGAATAAACTGCAAAGTTTCCAGACGAGAATAGCAATTAGGGTATGCTGCGCATACAGAACAATAAGTACAGAGGGGGCTGCTGGTGTAATAGCTGGTATCCCTCCAATAGAGTTCCAGATTATTGAGAGGCCAGAAAGATACATGGAAAGTGACAAAACCAATGCCAGAGTGAACTTACTGCAGATATGGCAAGAAAGATGGAATAATGGCATAAACGGTCGATGGACGTACTTTTTAATACCCAACATTGAGAGATGGACAAGTCGAAGGCATGGTGAGGTGGACTAAAAATAAAAATAAATCCCCCAAAAAAACGAGCAGATCTTGTTCAATGGTGTAGATGGAGGTGGCCCATTGATATTCCTTTCCTTTATTTGACTCGATTTGATTGGTCGGATTACGACTAATTTTTTAATGTTAAAGAGCCTTTATTTTACTGAAGCGTAAAAATTAGGGGGTGGTTTAAAATCGTTGACCACGTTTCTAGTTGGTATTATCTAGGCACCGACGCGACGCGACGACTTTGACGATGACGATGATTAATCCATCTTGTCTTTCAGGAATATCTTCGTTAAGAGATCATCACAATCCACGGGACACGATAATAACCACGTACGTGATTCCCGCTCTTTATGTTAGTTAGTTTCGAAGCTCGTGCGAGACCATTAGAAGCGGACGTGCCTCTCGACCGATTTAGAATTTTAGGTATAAATTACTTCGAGGTTTGAAAATGCGCCTCTAGCTCTTATCTCGGACGAGATATCGATACGAACGGAGCAACAAATTGTTTCGTTTGATATTTGTGACTTGATTATCGTTGGCTTTATTACTCCATAAGAGTAATCTTTATTCAAAGTGTATGTACAGGGGTTGCCTATTTGCCATATTTCACATCTTTTATGATTGTTTCTATTTTATACCTCATGCTAATGAATCAATAAATTAATTTAGAACCGAAACATTTCTGAAAAGTCTAAGAATATTCAGACTCTTTCCCCCAATTTATTATTTTCCTTAACGAAATAAACTAATGCCAACTCGCAAGGTCTCGTCGGAATAAATACGACGAATCATTCGGATTTCATTAGGAGTAACATAGAATTCTGTGATCTAATCTGTAATTTAGAAATTATCAATTACGAGCAAGAAACGGGAGGTTCCCGTTTACAAAGGAATCCAATTTGTCCCGCGGAAGCGCATCGGGTATCGAATCGTCAAAGTAAATAATCCGTCACATAAAGGCCGGAGATACGAAAACATCTGGTCAAGCCAGATAAGGGATATATTTGGCAAAAAGAGGTTTATTATGGTGTCTGCTGACAGTTTTCATTCGTACGTTACGTGTTCTCTTTTGTCAAACTATGACAAAGAAAATTAATAAACTTCCATTTTTAGTAAACATAAATGAAAAATCCAGGAAAAAGTACAATAATAGCACCTATCGTAGCCTTATAACTTACTATTGGAATATATTCCAAATTAATGGCATTTTGGTTAATTTCATCAGAAACGGAATAAGATTCGAAATACAGCCGACTTTTAATTATTTTTTTTTCGATTGCGAAACTAGATGAACTAACTACAAAGATTATCAGCCACTAGTTGGATGCTTCACAAATAGGCCCCCCCAATACTTTGCTCTAAAAAGAAAACTTTGGCCCGGGGGTCGTTTCTATTAAGTATATTCACCAAGCAAAGACCCTGGATTGGAATGCAAAAGTCATGTAAGCCGATTTTAATTACCCTAATTTGGGACACTCGGCGGTATTGGAATTTACAAAACATGTTAAAACCCTAATTTTCGGCAACTTAGGAATTTTAAGTGTTCTTAGCAAAAACATTTTAATAACTGCAGGTGCTAATTCCAGATTTTTCTAGGAGGAAACAAGCCGTGAAAGTTGGTATAAATGTTAAAAAATCTCTGAGAAATAGTAGTCAGAAAATAATCTTCACGCAACTTAGAACGTTACTCTGCCCAAAAACATATGGGAACTTGGTAAAAATTTATCTTAATAGAATGTTCCTCTGTCCAAATGGATAAACACTATTGACCAACTCGTGAAAAGTGTCTCTAAGTACCAGAGACCCGTGGAAAGTAAATAAGTAGCCAATAAATATAATTTCGTCCGGCTCGGAAAAGTACTTCATGAAACGCTATTCGAAATTCGTCACTCGTCGTGAAAGAAGGTGTACCAAAATCTTGGATTGTAGGTTACGGATTAGCATTAAGAGTATGTTACGGGTGGAAATTCTCCTATTTATAAAGGTCATTTTAGGAAGGAATCATCATATTTATTGTCTTCTCTCGATAAGTTCGTACCTGTCTAGGCTTCTGACAAGCAGTATTTTAATTGACATTTAAGGATTTTTAGTTAAATGTCAGCCGATAGTTTTAACGTGTTTACAGATTTGTTTCTGCTATTTGATCTCTGTAAAACTGTTGTTGTTGATTTTGCAAGGCTTTGTTTATTGATTAGCCAAGGAAAATTCCTTGCGTTGAGAGTTAGTCCTCGAGTAGTATTTATTTCGTAAATGAAGTAGACTGGAAGTCGTTTGAGACTCTCGAGGGAAGGTCAGTTGCGTGTGAAGAAATTTCTAGCGATCGCCGTAATGGCAATATAGGCCGTTGATTCTTTGAAGATACCCAGGAAGGTTTTGGTAAATCCCTAGTTATGGGTAAACTGATTTAAGTTGTTGTAGAATTTCAAGTAGATTTTTGGGGCTGAGTTTTGGCATTTTTGTAAATTTCATGTTATGTTGTTGTTATGGATTAATTTACGCTTTTAGGGTTTTTGGAGCTGGTTTTTAGTAGCTCAATTCTACAGCGGAATTGCGGTAGCGCTTTGTTGCGGGGTTCTATGGCTGTTTCCCTGTAGGGTAGGAAGAGCCACTATTACCTGAAACTTGATTATTCTGGACTGTTTGACATACAGAGAAGGATGATCTCGGATATAACTTACAGGAGTTCGTTCCTCAAGATAAGTCTAATTTTATACATACTATCACGTTTAGACACCACTATTGTGCCAGAAATATTTACTACTTTGCAGAGACTTTTTAAATTTAAACAGAATTTAGTACCCAAACGTTTTCCTAAAACGCTTTATTAATGTCTTTAGTAAGTAATAGCACACATCATAATTCGCTAGAGTATATATATTAAATAATACCTTTTGTGAAGTGTTACTACGTCAGTTATGGGAACAGACCATCCGACGTAGCACATCTGCACCTGCTGAATCTGCAAGCCAGCTCAGCATCTTTTACCTTATAAATAGAAGTAGATTCGTAATTATTGTTTGTCTTATATTAGTCTTATATTAACCTTCATTGGTAGCTTACAAAGTCTCTGCATCTTTAGATCTGTATTTTGTCAAGTTAAAGTAATATAGACCCTGTAGTAGTTGTGAGTTGTTTTTAAAAACGGGCTTAACACGAGAGGCGAAATAATTGGCGCAGTCGGTAGGATTCCCGAAAATTGGTGTATCGCACATCGATTTCTTCGTTTCAACGATTAATTGGGAAATTCGAATAACTCAGTCACCGAAGTGTTAAAAGAAGAACCAAGCGACGGGAACGGTTGAGAGCATATCAGCCGCAGGAACAAGCATTGTCCGACCCAAGCAAGGAAGTTTTCACCCCCGCAACCTACTACAGAAGTCCTGGGCGGCAGTCAAAAATCGACCACTACCTATAGGCACCCTAGTTAAGGATGAAGATAATTTTTATGTAGGTGCAATTTCCATTTACCATTTTCCATTGATTTTAACCAATATATATATTTGATAATATTTATATTTACTGCGGAAATTGACAATCGATAATCTAAATAATACTATTTAATTTTATTAATTTACAAGTCTTTTATGCTGATTAAAGGACAAAAAGAATACTAATTATTTAATTCACATTTTATGAGCAATATCGAAGATATCGCTATTTTATTAGAAAATCTATTTTTAGAAAAAGATAATACAGTAACGATGGCTACTGATTATAATCTATTAAAGCTCGCAATTGATTCTATTCCACGTTATGATGGTGATCCACATACTTTAAACGTATTTATAAATAATTGTGAATTTGTACATTCTACCTTTAGTACTGATAATAACGAAGTGCTAAGAAAATTTATTTTAAGAGCTATAATTGGGAGATTAACAGGTCGAGCACTAATGCTCATAGGTTCAAGAATCGAACTAGTAACTTGGGAAAGTGTAAAAGAATCCTTAAGATTAAGTTTTGGCGATCAAAGAAATCTAGATTGTTTAATTCAAGATTTAATTAATTTAAGACCATTTAAAGGCGAAAGTCCTTATAATTTTGGCATGCGATGTCAAGATTCTAGATCTTTAATTATTTCTAAATAAAACTCTATGAATATCACTAATGCAGAAAAATGTATAAGGTTAGAAAGCTATGATGATCTTGCTTTAAAAACATTTTTACGTAATTTACCTCCGCATTTACAAACTAATGTTCGTCTAAGAGACCCGAATAGTCTAGAAAGAGCAATGGGTTTAGTAATTCAAGAAGAAAACTTTCTTTATTCAACACAACGCGGTAACAATCTTAATATGCAAACTTATAAGCCTTCACAAAAAATTGTTCCAAATAAACCAATGAATAATTCTTCTCATAATAACAATTATAGACCAATGTTTTATTCTGTACCAACACCAATGCCAAATTTTAGACCATGGAATAATAATAATAACAATAATAATTTCCACCCACCATTAAGACGAATAAATCCAAACTTCAATCAATGGCGTCCAAATCGTCCAAATTATCCAATGCATCTTAACCAAAATAATTTTCGACCTAATCAGTCACAACCTCAATTCATGAGAAACAATTTCCAAAATCCACCATTCAATCCCCAAAGATTTCATGCAAATAATAATCAACAACAAAAGCCCGAGCCTATGGATACCAGTTCAGGTTTTTCAAGAATATCTAATCAAGGTTCAAAATTTACTAACATGAATAAACCAAAATATACAACCACCGAATTATTTACCCAAAGTGTCGATAATACACCTATTGAATTTGAAAATCCATTTGAGTAGGTATAATAACCATTATCCATTCGAATATAATAACCATTATGAAAATAATGAAGCCCAAGAATATACTTATCAAGATTATTCTAATGACTCAACATATGACTATGACATCAATAACACTCATTGTTATCAAGCACCAGCTGAAAATGTCCCAGCTGACGAATTCATTGCACAACTTTGTAACGTAACAAATACTTACGATTCAAATTTTCACGAGGCTTGCAATTCGACAAACCTAACATACCTAATACAGATAAACTCTGTTAATACAGAGTTACCGTACATTTATATCCCTGAAATAAATGCTAATTTTCTCATTGATACAGGTACTACCAAAAGTTTAATTGATCCACGTTTAGCATATACGTTTTACAAAAAGTACATTTATAAAGAAAATTTTAATATTCAAACAGCACATAGTATCTCGTATCACAACGAAGTTGCTGAGATACCGGTTTTTAATATCTTCTCAGTAAATGAAACGCATAAGTTTTATTTGTTTAAATTTAGCAATAAATATGATGGATTAATAGGTATAGATCTATTAAGACAATTAAACGCAAAAGTAGACATTAATAATAATCAATTATGCCTACCACATACTGTTGTACCAATAATTTTGGATTCTGAAAACTCGAATATAAATCGAAACTATTCTAAACCTCGACTTAATTACAATATAAGAATAGAACCCAGAGTTCAACAAAGTGTCAAAATACCTAGTCAAGAAGATACACTAGTTAGCGAATACGTAAAAGATGGTTATGCGAAAACCACAACAAAAATAACTACACCTTGTTGTTTACCGAAATCAAAAAATGTAAAATTTAGTCCTGAATCAAAAAATGTTGGAATTTCTGACAAAAAGAAAATTAAAGAAGAGATACACAATGACAAAAGTCTAGTTCAAACTCTAAAAACGAAAATTAACGAAACTAAACTGCAACCTATTTGTAAACGAGACAAAATAATATATCTAAATAGCATTGACAAAAGTCTACCGTATATTTTTATATCGGAAATTAATGCAAACTTCCTAGTCGATACAGGAAGCAGTAGAAGTTTCATCTCTCCTAAAATTGTTCAAAAATTCTACAATGAGCGCACATTTGAGGAAAACTATTCAGTACAAACCTTACAAACAACATCAAACCATAATCAAGCAGTTATAATACCCATATTTAAAGATTTTAAAGTAAACAAAAACTATAAATTCTATGTCCTTGATTTCTGCGACAGATTTGAAGGAATAATAGGCATGGACCTATTAGAATGTTTAGAAGCAATTATAGATTGTGGAAATAAAGAAATAATTACCAGACATGTCACTAAACCAATATTTTACGAGCGACCAAAAGATCTTGATTTAAAAAACATTGTAACTATACGGAAACCTGTAAAAAACATTTTTGCAAAAATAAAGAAGTTCGTAAAACAACGAGTTAAACACGGAACGAAATATACGAGAAAGAAAATGAAAGTACCTTTTAATATAAACACGTTAACTAGTAAGGTAAATTCTAAAATGAAAAACGTAACTTATCAAATAATATAATAATTATACGCACGCTTGCATCATTTAGTATTTGTGTAGCTTGTATTAATAATTATCCGACTATAAAATAATTTATAAAAAAGGCAAATATAATACCAATGCTGATTGTCTCTCTAGAATTTCATTAAACGCTATCGAAAATGAAAACGAATCTATAATCAATAATCCCGGAGATATTGACAACGACATAAGTCAATACTTAGGCCAATTCTCTCCAATTACTGACCTAGATAATATAGAACCTTCTATTGACCCTACCTTTGAAACAGACCCTAATTTAAATCCAAATATTTTGCCTGTACAAAATAAACAAAAAGTTAAAATTATCTCTGATATAATTATTCGACCACCCGATAATACTTCTACGCAAGGATCAAATACCACTGAACATACTAATCAAGGTATTCCTATTTTAGATGAAATAATAAATAATAAAGTCAATCAAATTTTAGTCTATCCTAACATTTATCCAAAAATTCATATTACTCACGAGACATATGAAAATCACAAAATAATAAAAATAAAAATTCCGATCAGTGAAAACGGAAAAATAATTTTAGACTTTTTAAAAGAATACACAAACTCAAAATTAAGTTACCATATCTATTTCCACCAAGATAATTTATACCTAGCCTTTAATAAAGTGTATTTAGAATATTTTTCTGTAAACGGTCCGAAATTAATTCGATGTACTAAACTAGTCAATACTATTTCCGATAAAGAAGAACAAGTTTTAATGATAAAAAATCATCACGAAGGTAAAACAAACCATCGAGGCATTATTGAAACTCTTCAATATTTAAAAAGAAACTATTATTGGAAAAATATGAAAAAAATCGTAACCGACTATATTAATCAGTGCGACATCTCTAATCGATCTAAGTATGGAAGGAAAAAACCATATGTTCCTTTTATGTTAACCGAAACACCTTCTAAACCATTTCAGATAATACATATTGACGTATTTACATTTGATAATCGCGACTATCTCACGCTAGTTGATGCTTTCTCAAAATTCGCACAAGCAATCTGTTTACCAGGTAAAACCGCAATTCACGTGTGTAAAGCTCTGATAAAATATTTCTCATCATTTGGCGTTCCACAAAATATTATTCTTGATAATGGCAGCAATTTTAACTGCGAAACAGTAAAGGAAATGCTTAAGTTGCATAAGATAAAAGTTCATTTTACTACGCCACAACATCATGAATCAAATGCTGTTGTTGAAAGATTCCATTCCACCGTCATAGAACACCTGCGTGTTTTAAGAGAAATATATCCTGACGAAACACAAAGCGATCTTATGGATTACGCAATAATCGGTTATAATAATTCAATACATAGCGTGACAAGTTATACACCTTTTGAGTTGGTATTTGGCCATACATATTTAAGAGACCCAAACGAAATATTCATGCCGGAAATATTCTTTTCAACGTATGCGGAAAATCATAAAGAAAAATTAAAACACGTATACGAAAATGTTTCCGAAAAACTTAATAACCAAAAAGAAAAAATCGTTTCAGAACACAATACTTTAGGCGAAACGAACCCAATATTTAAAGTAGGTCAAACCGTATATAAAGTTAATCCTAATAATAGAAATAAGAAAAATCAAAAGTTCTTAGGACCCTATCTCATTACACAATTATTAGATAGGAACCGTGTTAAAGTAACTCACAAAAATAAAGCAAGTAAGCCTAAAACAGTTCACATTAAAGAACTAAAAAACCCTTCTGTTGTTCCAGACTTACCCTCTACGTCATCAGACCAGCAAGATTAGAAAAACCCATTTACCATAATCTAAATGAGAACCCTGGTCTTTTACCCCTAAAACTTGGCAATGCACAAAATCAAATCGATACTTGGAGTTTTATTCAAATATTTGATATTTCTAATATTATCAATGAATTTCATTCGATTCCATCATTTTATGTTCAAATTAAAAGCACACTTGAAAACACTACTGAAACTAATGATTACAACAAAGAATTAAAAAATTATTATCATATAATAAGTAATCTCGAAAATAAAATTCAAGTTCAAATATCACAAATAAACCCATCGTTTATTTATAGAAATAAAAGAGGCATCATAGATGGACTCGGATCAATAATAAAATCAATAACCGGCAACCTAGATCAAAATGACGCAAAACGTTATGATGAAGCTATATCATCGTTAGCAAATAACCAGAACAAAATAAAGACTGTTCTAAAAGATCAAATTTCCTTATTAGAACACTCTATACAAAAGTTTCAAAATGATACTATTATCCTTTCAAACAATCAAGTAATATTAAAAAATCGAATTTCAGAACTAGAAAAGGTCATCAAATCTACACATCTTGAGAATATCGAAATATATCATTACATTGCTCTAGAACTAGTAATTTCACAATTAACAGCAACACTTAGAATAATGTATGATATTTTAGAACGAATTGAAACTGCAATGACTTTTGCAAAACTAAATATACTTCACAATTCGATAATCGAACCAAAAGAATATTTACTCGAATTACAAACTATCAGTAAATATATTCAAAAGACAAAGAATAAACTTCCTTTCGAAGTAAATTTGCAAAATATCTTGATATTCGAAAAAATAACTGAAATTAAAAGCTACGTGAAAGGTAATCAAATAGTTTTTATTTTAGAAATACCGATTGTCGAAAGCGATAATTATAATTATTATCATTTATATTCCTTGCCGACAAGATTCCAAAGATCCTTTAAAGCCATAATCCCACATTCTAAGTACTTTCTCCTAAATGAACATAGTTTTGCACTCTTCGACATAAAATGCCAAGAAATAATAACCAATGAGTTTTTATGCCGAGAAATCCATATCTCAAAAGTCAACAAAGATTCACCATGCGAAGTTCAACTGTTGAAGTATTCAAGAAACATCACCAATTGCCTACAAGTCTACGTTGACGTCACCGAGGAGAAATTCCAAAAATTGGAGAAAGGCCAATGGATAGTCATATCACCTAATAGTGCCGTTGCAGTCCAAAAGTGCGGTAACGACAAAGACAATGTTCTTATAAACGGAACTTATATAATTGAACTATTTAATGACTGTGAAATAACGTTGAAAGACACTCTTTTAAAAACTTTCCAAAATTCGGGACCACAATTTAAAAATATTTTACTTCCGAATTTAAACCTTAATTTAGACATTAAAAACTCAAAAGATATTCTTATTGAGAAAGAATTAAAATTAACTTCCATAAATCTTGACGAAACGAAAGACATTTTTAGTGCTCTAAACAAACAAAAACATGAAATTAATAAAATCAATGAAGTGCCGATACATTTCAACAGAATCAGTTTTTGGACAATAATGCTTTACCTATTATTGGTTTTTGCAATATTATATATTAGTTATAGATTATGGAAGAAGAAGAGGACTGAAACAACCTCAACTCTAGCATCAGAAGAAATAAGAAAAGGACTACAAGAGATCCAAGCCACCCTCAACCTTTAAATTCAAACCATGTTGCAACCCTGGTTTCCATCTTAGGCCGGAGGAGTTATGGGAACAGACCATCCGACGTAGCACATCTGCACCTGCTGAATCTGCAAGCCAGCTCAGCATCTTTTACCTTATAAATAGAAGTAGATTCGTAATTATTGTTTGTCTTATATTAGTCTTATATTAACCTTCATTGGTAGCTTACAAAGTCTCTGCATCTTTAGATCTGTATTTTGTCAAGTTAAAGTAATATAGACCCTGTAGTAGTTGTGAGTTGTTTTTAAAAACGGGCTTAACACGAGAGGCGACATAATTCGCCGGCCTAGAAACATTATTTAATTCTTACGGGTGCTAGATTTATGGATAATCTCTAGTACATATTGTCACGAGTAGCTTAGGGGGTAGCGCCTTTCTTTAAAGGATAACTTCTCAGAGAAGAGCCGCGTCGCGATTAGTACAATGATGGGGTCTCAATGCTTCCTTTAATCTACCACTGGATGTTCTACTCGCGAGGACACGCGTTGTTTAGTGTGCCGGGGGGTAACTGAGGTAGACCGGGATCGCGTTACGTGGGGTAAGAAGAGATGATAAAGTAAGCACGTTTAGTTTATAACAATAACAATGTATTAACGATAAAACTTTAACAATAATTATTCGTCACAGAAAAAAATTAGATTCTATTATACCCGATTACTACGGTGCGCATGTTTTCTCGATTTGAGGTACTGTTTATAGGTCTTTGTTTACTGTCTTATAATTTATAGTTTTTCTTAAGAGTTGGGTTTTATTTAAGAGCACTAAGTGATTTCACTAAACTTTTTAACTGACTATTTAGACACTTGTCTTTCTCAACACTCTGACAAACTTCTTGTCAAGACTTTACTATGGAGGTTGTGAAACCCTTGGTCCTAGCAGTCGTCAAGTGACTAACCGGTACCAGGTTTGGTAGGAAAGGAATAGAACCTAAAGCAGTCGTATGACTAACTTTAGGAGCGGATAGAATCCAGAAGGCAGTCGTCAAGTGACTAACCTTGGGAGCTGGAGGTGAGACTATAGTCTGAAGAACTTATGGTTCATTAGCGTATTTCTACTAAAAAAAGTGATGATCATGTCATGCTTAAGGTTGAAAGTCGCTCCCGTTGGTTGCTCGCGTTGTATATAGTTTGCCTTTAATGTTTATAAAACAATCTCCAAGTTCAAGTTCAAACTTGCGACAGGGCGATATTTGTTTAGTAGCTTATGCATTTTACTAGATTACATTGATTCTTTGAAAATACCCAGGAAGGTTTTGGTAAATCCCTAGTTATGGGTAAACTGATTTAAGTTGTTGTAGAATTTCAAGTAGATATTTGGGGCCGAGTTTTGGCATTTTTGTAAATTTCATGTTATGTTGTTGTTATGGATTAATTTACGCTTTTAGGGTTTTTGGAGCTGGTTTTTAGTAGCTCAATTCTACAGCGGAATTCCGGTAGCGCTTTATTGCGGGGTTCTATGGCTGTTTCCCTGTAGGGCAGGAAGAGCCGCTATTACCTGAAACCTGATTATTCTGGACTGTTTGACATACAGAGATGGATGAAGGCCAATTCTCGGATATAACTTACAGGAGTTCGTTCCTCAAGATAAGTCTAATTTTATACATACTATCACGTTTAGACACCACTATTGTGCCAGAAATATTTACTACTTTGCAGGGACTTTTTAAATTTAAACAGAATTTAGTACCCAAACGTTTTCCTAAAACGCTTTATTAATTTCTTTAGTAAGTAATAGCACACATCATAATCCACTAGAGTATATATATTAAATAATACCTTTTGTGAAGTGTTACTACGCCGGCCTAGAAACATTATTTAATTCTTACGGGTGCTAGATTTATGAATAATCTCTAGTACATATTATATTCGAAGAAGTTTATTCATTTTATTACTCTTTCACTTTAATTTGGCTTTGACAATAGATCATAACATTGCTTTTGAGGAATACGTTCTCTAGGTGATAACAGAAATTACTGGAACATATTTGAGTCAACCACTTGTTTAATATAAAAATGCTCCCTTTAAATTCAAAATCTCAATTAGTATTTGAAAAAGGAAAGTGGTTTGGCCTACGCTCATTATTTTGAGTACTGAAAAGTGGAATGAAGTTACTGACTACTAGGTAGAGAAATAAGGGTTGTTGCCCATGGTGTCTAGGCCCAAAATACAGTAAGTACATAAAAGTGTGTAATCGACCTTCATTACACCCTCCATTCCACCAGGTCACTCCTACTGGTTTCCTAGCAACTAATAAATAAACTTTACGGGTGATCAGTAGGCGTGGGATGGTGGGGATTCCCTGTTGATATAAATAGATTCAGATGGAGCAAGATAACTTAGTTTTAATAATCTCCTGAAGATGCTAAATTGATTAGGATGCTTTAGTGTTAAACCTAAGTTGATCCATGTCGACATCAAAGAAAGATTTTTATTTCTTGGTTTGAAAAGAATATGCGCAAAATAGGCAGCCTAGGCATCGAGACGAATAAAATTAGCGAAGTTAGACAAGCCAATATAAATGTTAAAGAGCGAATCTACATTACTATATTCGTCGACGGCTCCGCAAGACCAAAGCCCGAGATTTATTAATACTTTGAAAGTTCCAGAATAAATGCCGCCGGCGCTTAAACGGCCATAACTTCTTTGATTTATTTGCCTATTTTAAACGGTGAACCGTCCTATTTCAGAATTGGTTTTCATTTGCGTTCTTACGTTCCACTACAATTTCAATATATTTTCCTTGGAAGTAAACAAATAATATCAATTATTTAACTATCGTCTATTTACCTAGTAATCGACTTTCGACAACTACATTGCAGGGCCTTACACGATAGTTATACAAAACATATAAGTAAGACAAACTGTATCCCATTAATTATTAAGCAAAACAAAACATTACCTATTCTAAAAAGTTCTCGACGACATCATTATTCTTCCCCCTAGTTTCAAACTAGTACGCTGAAAGTTGGTAGTGTTGTACTCGATAAGTCAACTCTATTCATCTATTCATTTAAACTTGATGATGTCGTCGCTACTTAACGTTATGGCGAAAGTAGGTGATTAATAATGGGAAAACAAGACCTATATGTCCCTTTAGTATCGAAGCAGCAGTCGTACGAGACGGTCGTGTTTCAGTTCGTTGGCTCAGCCGGTATTGAGTGTTTGTTTTGTTCTGATTTGTTTTGATATTCTGTTTTGTTCCGATATCATGTCGCCGTGCTAGTTTGCGCTTTCCTGTTTCATTAAACTTGTCTTTGTTTAGCTGCTATTGACCTTTATTTAAAATTATTGAAGGGGCTCTACTTAGATTTTTCTGCAGTATTTGTCACTGACTCTCCTACGTTAAAATATCGTCACGGCAAAGTATCACAGCTACAAGAATCGTAGACCTCTTTGGAAAATGTCGAAGCTCTGGGAACCTGTCTGAAGAAGAACAATGACCTTCCAATCATTGCTGAAATTTACGACACTTTGAGTAACCATGACTCCAAATGGAAAATTTTATACAAAAAAAAATAAATGACATTCAAATTTTCTGGTAATAGACAAGAAACTTTATTCCATTCGATCAAAGAAATGAAGCAAGATATATTCAATCTGTCATCCATTTTATGGACAATCATGATGAGTCTGGTAAAATTCAGATTCACGACTCATTAAAGGAATAGTTATTGAAGGAAATGGGCGATATGCGAAAAAGTGTAAATCAAAGATAAGCCAATTATTAGGAGTAACTCACCAACAATAAAAAAATCGATTTCGACTCATTCCATGTAAAAGAAAAAACCTTCAACATGCAGGTATCGACCAGAAAAATCAAAGAACTTGTCATTTCCAAAAAACCAATGAGATGTAAACTTGCCTTGGAAAATAAAACAATAGAACAAGTCATGTCGTTCGAATACCTAGGCATACAAATTACCTCAAGCCAAAATAGAACAAATGAAGTAAGAAAACAAGCCAATAAAGCCAGCCGAATCTCAACGGCACTTTGGGACATTATCTGGAATAACACCAACATGAGCAAAAAGTCAAAGGTTAAAATATACAAAACCTGTGTTAGACCAATACCAACGTACTCTATAGAAACAAGAGCTGACAACAAAAGAACAAAAAACACCCTACGAATAAAAGAAATGAAAATACTCAGGGTACACACTAAGAGACAGAAAAAGAAACACAGACATAAGACACGAATGTGAAGTGGAAGACATCATCAGATGGGGACGCAAACGTAGAAGGGACTGGAAGAGCCACGTGGACAGGATGACAGAAGGAAAACTGACAAGAATCGCTAGAGATGGAAGACCATGGACAAGACACCCCCCGGAAGACCTCCAAAGAGATGGGTGGAGTCATAGACCTCAACATCTCAAGAGAATTAAGTTGGAAAATACAATATGAGGAAGAAGAAGAAGAAGATTTCGACTCAGACTGACCATAAAGATGACCATGACGCAGTGGTTATTACATCTCCTAAAGACATTACTGCCACACCTCACATATCCTCCATAAAAGAAGACTGGCATTAGGTGGTGGTGTCCAAATTCCCACCTCCTTATACAGCAAACCAGCTTCCACACTATGCCAAAGAAAAACTTGGAACTACTGACTTTATTCGATGCTTTCCAATGCTGAAGAACATGGACTGTTTACTTTCCGATTTTAAGGTTGGTGTGTAGAAAAAAGCCACCTAAACAGGTTAAGGACATAAGTATTGGCCGCAGGGTACTGAAATAGTTTATTTTTTAACACTCTTAATGGTATCACCGCCTGCATCAAGTACTTCAACCACTGACTATCAACATTTTGTACCAAGCACTTTGGACGGCCGAAGCCTACCACCAAGCTCTGACTCAACATCCGTACAAATACCTGGGGGGGGCCAGATCTGACATGGAAATTTGGCTGCCTATAAATCTCTTGCGATGGAGAGTTTGTAGGATGTTGTGGAGAGAAGTGCAAAGAGGGATGGTGGGCTGGATATGGACCTGATGATTCTGCCCATAGTGCCGCTGTCTCGAAATTCGGATCGTTATTTGTTAACCAGACTGAAAGACCCCTCCATTTTAAAGGTTCTTCGGCTATTGCTAGCCTATTTCCATGACCAGTGTGTGTTTTGAGGGGTACACCAACACTAGCATCAAATTAGCTCTAGCTTTAGAGGGACTTCCTAGTGACGTGGACTCCTTGCGTAAGTTGTATTATCGCTTCCACGACGCCTATACGGTATTGGTTCGTCTGAGGTTGAAACGGATCTCTCTGTCTGCGGGTCTTTCTCTTCATCGGAGAGACTTCAACACCTTCAGAAGGTTAGGGAAAGTCATAGCAATTATTTTTCTACTGGCTCTCCGATTAGAGGATGGAATCTTTAGGTAGATTGACGCGTACAGAGGATCAAGGGAGGTGGAAGGTGAGAGACAAAGTCTGTAGGACTGACCTTCCGCTTGATTATTTATATAATAAAATCTACTGAGTATTGCAGCTTTAACGTTCATAATCGCTTGTGTCTTGAATGTTTGCATGATATTTTTCAAGTTTAAGTTCAAACTTGGGTCAAGGTAATAAAGAATCAGCAATTAAACTGTTTTATTAGTTCCCACAATAAATCTAAGTCCGACGATCCTCAGTTGGAAATCGTCAAAACTAATTATCCCCTTTAGTCTAACTAACAACGGATCCAACGCAATTCCAATTTCCAATCGACATCCAAAGCTAACCTGCTAACGACCGAAGTTTGCGGCGATGACATAGACTATTCCTCCACGATCTCTCGCCGCTTTTCCCATCTAATTTGAACATTAAGAAACAACACGGGAGACTGTAAAGTCGAACTAGTTAAAAGTTTCAACTTTCGAGCGGAGATCGATCCGGACGAATGATTGCAAATTTAGACTGCTCGAACTGATTGAAAATGAAAACTCTACCGACGTTGTACATTTCTGCTAATAATCTCGTTCACGAGACACGTTTCCTCTATTGTTCCAGTTCGCCGAGTATTTCTAGGGGGTCAACTTTCCGCGGCTAAAGTAGGACTTTTAAATTCGTACACGTAACTCTCTTACGTGACGCGGGTATAACGTTCGGTTTTCCCATTTCATCATGTTGTTTAGTTTCTTTATTACTTTTATTGTTATTTATTACAAGTGCGCAACGCTACATGGCTTTTATTAAGGACGGTTGAAGTTGAGATAAAGGAGCAATCGAGACGTTTTATGTTGGTAAATATGCCTTAAATCAAACCTTAGTCACATCAGATTTGTAATTGAATGTTCCTATTCCTCATCATTAGCTTACACAATGGATTCAACATGACCAAACCAAGAACTATGTATTAGACATGTGTATGCGCCAAATATAATATGTAGCGTCATCTATGGTATGTCGACAGTATGATGCTCAAACTATAGTTTTTGTTTCTGTCTTCGTATTATTAGTTCATAGTTTTGTAGGCGCAGTCAACACTCGTAGATGAAATTTTCTCCTCATTTTTCTTCTTCTGCTTCATCATCAGCTGATTTTTGTCCACTGCTGGACATGTACTATACTATCTCGATTTAATCTCTTTAGGCTCCTATTTAAGGCTAGTTAAAACCAGTCGCATCATTGTGCAATTCTTAACTTTCACCTCCTTTGCATTTTGTTCAACAATTTGCTGCGCTTTCTATAATATCTGTAGTTTCTGTTTCTCGCCTGGTGTCTGCATTTTCTATTTGTTGACTCAAACTGATCCGCAACATTTTGCGCTCCATCGTTCTTTATGTTTTTCTCTGTTAAAGTCGCTGTTTCTAGATTATACACAAGAATCGTATAGTTTTCCTTTCAGACAAATGTGTATATCAGGATTCTGAATTATGTGATTCCGGTGACGACAGCAGACCATGTTAAGCTAATTCTTCTTTTTATTTGTGCATTTTGGCTTTTTCTGCTTAACGTTAGTATGAGTCCTAGGTATCCGTGCAAGGCTTCGAATCATCATCTTTGTCCCGAGAGGATGCTAAACTAACTATATCCAACAGCTACGAAGGATCTACTGCAAAATTACCTAACTCTCTTCGAGGCCAATCCCTTGGGAGAAGACGCAATAGAGGCGGGCAAACAACTAGTCAGCTCTACATCCAGGGCCAAGAGAGAGAACTGGATCAAACTAATGGGGGAGCTTGATATGAGCAAAAGCAGCCACAAGGCGTGGAGACTACTAAAACGCCTAAAAGCGACCCAACTCTATGCCAACGTAACGGCAGACCAAACAGCCACTAAGCTCGTAAAGAATGACAAGCCAGATCAAATTCCCCCTGGACACGAAACCAATACTAACCGAATAGAGGGCAACGAAACGACCCAATTGTCCACCCCTTTTACCATAGAAGAGCTAAATAATGCCCATGGCCATTGGGGACTGCACTGCGGTGGTACAGCCTCTGGAATTAGATAGATCAGTGGGTCTCAATAATGGCAGTCAGGATGCCGATAAATACCTTTTTGTAGACTTGATATGACGATGATTATGGCTGGATATCACTATGTCGCTTGAGTAACGAACTAGATAGATTATGAGGTCTCAAAACGTGAAAACTGACGCCATGTCGGCGGGAACAGCGCCTTTTTAGCGACTTACATGGTGCAGAGTTGATATGCAACTTTATACTACTGGGTTCTAGAATCTAGAACGTGACTAGATCAACTCGAAGTTATCACCGCCCGTTCTGGTGGGAGAAGATGCATCGCTTCGGGCGTGGAAAGGGCAATAATGTAAATACAGAGATATTGTATGACGGGTTGTCTATATTAATATTATGAATTTTAATACAAATCCGGTTGAAATCTGCTGACTAGTTTTCATGAAATTCAATTATTAGAGATTTGAATTTTAGGGAATTTTAGGTTGGGTGAAGTGGCTATCCTGTAGGATGCGCTGTGATTTATCGGATGGGCATAGGATACGCGGCCGGCTTCAGATGAGTAAAGATGGTGACAACAGATGGCGCCAGTAATACCACCGGGATAAAGCGGGAAGCGCTATGATTGGTCGGAGGCCCTTTGAGGACGCTTAACTTTTAGCTTTCTAGACTGCCTGGCGTAGTGGATAATTGTAAACAAGAGATGGCGTTAGTAGTACCGCCATGGATTTTAATTTGTCTTTGGAATGCCAGCAGTGGCGTGGAATGTAAAAATTTCAAATCGATAGATTTGAAAACATGTTCAAAATGGTTTTTGAACACTAGCATCTGGCGAAAAGCAAGATCATAGCTATTCTTAAACCGGGTAAAGAAGCTAGCGATCCATAGAGCTACAGCCCAATCTCCCTGTTATGCCCGATTGATACAAAACCGCCTCACACTGGCAGTGGAAACTATCCTCATACCGCAACAGCCTGGATTCCGTGCCTTCCACCTTCGTAATAAGCAGGCCGGCAGAAAACTACAGATCGTATGGAAGGGAGTACGACTGGGAGCACTGCCCTAACCTCAAATACCTGGACGTAATTCTAGATAGGGCTTTAACATACAAACGGCACTGCTTCAATACCAAGCTAAAAGTTAGCGGAAGAAATAATATCATTCGTAAGCTGACAAGTTCTTACTGGGGAGTCAAACCTATGGTCCTCAAAACCTCAGCACTCGCCCTCTGTCACATGCATGTCCGGTCTGGTATAGATCAGCACACGCAAGGCAAATTGATGTCGCTCTCAACGAGACAAGCATTAGCAATTATCACCAGATGCTTGAAGCTCACACCTCTGGACAAGATCCACCATCTAGCAGACATCGCTGGTAGCAGAATCGGAACGCCACCCCCTCTACAGTCTCCAAGCGTCCCATCAGCGATTAAAATCAAGAGAAAGTTTCCTGAAATCGACGGAAAACTTTGAAGAACCCAAAACCACGATGGACTTCTGGACCTCTGATCAACACTGGATGGAGCCGAAAGAAGAACTGGCACCGGCATGCGATGAAAACTGGGGAACCTAGACTGCGTACAGGCACGGCAACATCAAGATACACGCTCAATAAATGGGGCTACCCTGCAGACTCTAACCTCTGCGAATGTGGAGTGCTACAATCCACGCTGCATATGTACACTTGTCCACTGAGCCCGGCCAAATGCACTATAGAGGCCCTTATAGGACCTAAGCCAAATGCAATTGACGTCGCCCATTTCTGGGCAAGAAATTTCTAGTGTCTAGCTCTGATCCAAACACGTTTTTCTTGCCGCTGACTAAGGTAAACAGTTTTGGAGATATTGGGTCGCCTTGACGCATTTCTCTATTGATTTTGTCTTGTCTGTCATTAAGTTTTCGTTTAAGTTAACATACAGTGATGAGTCCTTGTATTAGTTTGGGTTAGTTGCTTAAGGTGCACTTTATTCTATGTATATCTATGCTGATGATTACTTGACTAGCTTTTTCATTATTTTCTTATCTATGTATGCTTCTCCTTTAAACACACATTACATCTTTTGCTTATATATTTCCTCAATTATTTCAACCTATGTATGCTTCTTCTTTAATCTTCATGTTTCATATAAACACTTCTTGATTATATAACATTTCACCTGAGAATTATGCCTCTCCTATGGTACCAACATTTTTGCTTAGACTTCCTTGATCGTCAGTCAGCCATTTTAGTCCATGCTCAAGCTTTCTGAAGCCTAAATTCTTTGCTGTGACGTTCTCATTTAGATAATCCGTCTTTGCAGTTTTATTAAGCTGGGTTATTCTTTCCTGTATATACTACTGATACACAATTTCAATGGTACATTAGTTTTTCTGCTTTTCTCGATAACGATAGTCATGCAACTGGCCCATTTACTATCTACAATGGTCACACCAATATCTCCTTCTTTTCCTTCCCCATCTGACTATATCTTCCACCTTGCATGCTGTCCTTATATCGGTGCTTCTGACTCTATCCATAAGTTTCTTTTCCACGATGGTCCTTAATGTTTTAATTTCTGCTGTTTTTAGTATGCTCTTTGTCTTATTTGTGTCAGCTCGAGTCTCGCTACCATATGCATTGGTCTTATGCAGGATTTATAAATCCGCAACTTGCTGTCAATGCGCATATGATTGTTCTTCCAGTTGATGTTCCTTAAACAACCCGATATTGAGTTATCATCATCATTATTATCTAAAGCACCTAGAAGTGCCCATGTTTCAATTGTATCAAATACTTTTTGGAAGTCAATGAATGGGAAGTTGTATTATTTAATAAGTAGCTTTATTGCCTGAAGATGGGATTCTCTTCGAAAACCGGCCTGCTATCGGCATGAATATAGTTTGTTGGTGAGGCTAGTGATTGATTATTATTTTGGTTAATAAGCCTTATTGGGCATTAGTTTTGAATCTTACTGCTATCGCCTTTTGAAGCAACAATATCACTTCTGGGTTCTGTCAATCTCATCCAAGCACTTATTAAGGTGTTTTCCATTTCCACAGATAACAATATTTGTTATTAATTAAATTAATATTTGACTTTATAATTCGTTATATCGACCTAAAAA
>MU182464.1:312301-345563 GCA_016904865.1 Pissodes strobi | reverse complement strand
ATATTTACATAAATTACTTGACATGGACTCTTCTATATCTTGTTCTATGGAGAGTAAACGGCTCTTTTTTCGATCACGAATGTTCTTCAGATTAAAAGATCTTAATAATGATTTGAAAAATTTTACAATTTCTAAAAAAAGAAAGACGAGTAAAATTATTAATTAAGAAAAAATATTATGATCGATTTCCTTTTTTTGCTATCGATTGGCCAATACTCGATAAAGTTTATTACGTTTTTCAAAAAATGCTGTTTTCAATACAACTATTTTGATCCATTCATAGCAAAGGTTATGTTGAATATTAGTTTTTTATTAAATAAATAGTATTAATATGTAATAATTATATTTTAATTTCACCCAGGGCAAAAATTTTCCAGGGAAATAGAGAAAATAGGTAAAACATTATGAGTATGTGCCTATAACGTAAGCATTTCAATATAATCCGATCACGCAATGACGTCACTGCGCGCAGCAAACGAATTTGAGATGGCTTCCGTTTATTGTATCACGTGCGATGGCCGTTTAAGCTAATTTGTGTTTTATTGCAATAATGCAGTATTGCCATATCCGAGGCAATATCTATTACCAAGGTTTTATTTATTAAAATTATTTTTTGTTCTCGGTAGTCGGTTTTGCGGTTTTGTTTCCTTGTGCTTACCTCTGGGTATTTTAATTTAAAAATTATAGAATAGGTTAAAACTCGGGTTGAAATGAATCCCTCTCACGATATTGTTTTGTCTTTGCTTTCTAGCGACTATGTGACTTGGAAAAGCCGCAAATTTTGTAGAGTTGACCAACGCCAAGAATAACGGAAATTTTTAGCAAAAAGAGGGCGGGTCGTTGGGATACTTCATGAGCGTTTCAAACTTCCTGGTACGATAATTACAAATGGCTTTGCGGAAGTTTGTATACACGGAGTTTGCATTTCTGGCCGTGCATTTTATTGTGTGAAGCAAAAAATACATGGTATTCAAATGATGGTTTCTCGTAGTGCTAAAAAACACATACAAAACTTTATGGCTGTCGTGCGGTTAGAACAAAATAGGGCGACCATTCACGATGCGTTAAGGGAAAACCCCCGTTTAAACTTAATTTTATTCAACGAAAATGTCCGGAAAATCGCTTATTAATTAGTTATTTAATAGATTTTACACATACTTTTGGGAAAGAAGAATTGCTTTTTCGGGGATATGATGAAAGTTTAGAATCGTTAAATAGCGGCAATTTTAAAGAGGTTTTTAAATGCCTAATTAAACGTCATCAAGACCTTACAGAGCACTGCGAAAAATTAGCAGTATTTTTACCGGGCACTTTAAAACTATACAAAATGAATGATACAGAATGTTTTATTTTTGTATAATGGCAGATGAATGATACAACAAATATAACGGCGCATTCCCAATGCGCCAAACTATTCGATACGTCATAAAAGAGTGTCTCTATGAAAGATTTTTGGGTTTTGTTGATGTGAGGGAAAATCGAACTCCAGATGCTCTTTATAATCTGTTAAAAAACGTGTTGGAGCTATACAATTTTAGGGAAAGATTAGTGGATCGGTATAATGATGGGGCCAGTGTTATCTCTGGCGAGCTAAATGACCTTCGCGCAAAGATTATATCTTCTCCACCCTTGGTTTTGTTTACCCATTGTTGCGCACGTAGGTTACACCTTGCGCATCAGCAAGGGACTAAACAAATAGATAAAAGTCGATTTTTTTTTAACACTGTTAGGTATTCCAACCTATTTTCATAATTCACCGAAGAGCGCCTTTCTTCTCGATCGGAAAAAGGATACCACGATCGGATGAAACAAGATGGTATACCTGTTCCAAATTCCAAAATTTAGTTGCTACTGATCAGAACGATTTAATATTAGATGTTTTAACCTATAATTGACAAAACTTCAGGTTCAGAATCGGCAAATTCGGTAAAGGGATTTTTAAAACATTTTCAAGACGTTGAATTTACCAGATTCTATTACGAAATTTTTGCATGTACAGATTTACTTTTTCAAATTCTGAAAACGAAAATGTTAAACATAAAGTACTGTTCTATTAAATCAAAGTCGGTGCTGAACTATGAGACGAATCAAATTTTAAAGAGAGTTTCAATTGGGCAAAAAATAAAGTTGAATCAAGAAAACGAAACAAAGTATCATTGAGCTAGAAATATTTAAGCTATAAAAATGTTGTACTACAAAATTATAGATTGTATTTTCCTCCAATTAAGTACTCGTTTTAATAATCTTCACGATTTAGATTTCCGCTTTTCCTAGTGGAGCCTGGGCCTCACATGGTTTGCCTACAACAATCCGCCACTGATATAATCCCCAAACTATATACGAATAATATATTATGTGTCAATTTACGCCCATGGAACTTCTCTTGGTGTCAAAGGTAGTTATTTGGTTGAAATAAAGCACAGAATAAGTCGAAATATCGAGATGATTAGTGCAAATTTCGACCTACTATTATTTCCGCTTGGCATTAATGCAATACCTCGTATAACTATTTATTAATGGCGCTTGGTTATCTGATGCTGCCAAGGTAATATATAGGTACAAAAAACTATCGCAATTTATATGTTTGCTAAGAGCGTAGCCAACAATTCCTACAGAACAACATAGGAATCAAATTTTGTGTAAACATCCCTGCTGTGCAACTTCTACAGACAAGGATTAATTAATTTTGTTAAGCACTATTATTAATTTGCATTTGAAATTAAAACGTTTAATGAGCGTTTTATAATTACCAAATTTACCCTTTTTTAGACCTATGCAAAAATTACAAAAGTTATTAAACTTTTTATAGATTTTATTAAGTTTTTCAGAGAAGTTCCACGTTGCTAAAAGCCTTGATACATTTTCAGGAACCTGTAAAGATTCCATTAATGCAGAAACAAATAACTAATAAAAATTATCCTGTTCAAGGCAGTTATTAAAATATTAATATACTTCTTAATTAATATATAACAGCTTTAATAAGCATACTTGACGCCCACCTTTTAAAGAATCTTGAAGGCCTCTTTTATTAGATACTTTGAGGCATAAAGCAGCCAAGTTAGGTAGGAGCTATGAAAACTTTAAAATCTTATTTAATTTAAGTGCTATCCACTGCGCGGCAACTTTAAGCTATTTAATATTCCAAAAACAGTGGTCAGAAATTAATTAGCACATTTTTAGCGTATTTTTAAAACGATATAATTTAAATAGATTCGCAATGGTAGAGAGTAGCTTCATGAGATTCTTTACATTTATCTTAGAAAAATATAATAATATTATTTTTATCCGCTCGGATATTATTTTTATTTGATCTTCTGTAATCATTTATTACATCATACTGTTAGATCTGATATGATCTAGTTCAATATTCGTGAGCATATATCAAGTTATTAAGTGTTTCCAATTGAGATATTTTACCTTTTGTTATATATTTATATCATTTTGTTTATTGAAAGAAATGTGACAACACGTTGTCGTCTAACATAACGAACGCCAATAAATTTAAACCTGCACGAACGTGACCGTCTTTTATTTGCTCTGAAATGTTTCAATTCAACCAGTGTAGTTGATAGTAGTTGATTTTAACACGCCCTTGCGTAGCGGATAATCGTCGATTTTGGATCGCCCTTATGGATTCTTAAGACCGAGGATCTTCCTGTTTGGATCTGAGGATTTAGATACTTCAAACTGGTGGCGCCCTGGTCAAGAGTATGTAATTAACCCACTCTCACGCCGTCGGGCAAGTCGGAGCACACATGTTGCGCTGGCCGCATCCTTAAGGGTAGGTATCATCTTTTTCATTATATCTCGCTAACACATATAATAGGGTTTTACGCGCAACACCATCTCCATCTTCAAAATTAGATTAAATTTGTTTCCTGTAATAATAGTGATAAATAAATCAATTTAACAGTAAAATTATCATTAAATATGTTAATTTCATGAAATTAAACAGCATTAACCTGGCTTTGTCCACAATTTCGATGGCAGCAGTTTTTTTTTTGTTTTCCTGAAAAAAAACAGCCGTTTTAACGTTGGTCGATTATGAAACTAGGCTACTCAATTGTATACTGACCCAGCAAGACTTCTATGGCAAATATTAAACCTTGACATCTTAGGGGCACATATTAGTGTCGTGGGGGTGAAGACCTGCAAGCATCACTCAATGCTATCTTGAAGATACGCTTAGCAACAAATTTGCGGTCGATAGCTCCAAGGTGACCCAGCTATCTGATCAAATGATTGAGATGATTCTTCAAAGGTCCAGGTGGAAAGTTTGACATTTTTCTTCAAATTTATTTTTCATTTAAAGTAAATGATAATGGAAATAAATATTAACTTCATAATATTTTTTAATAAAATTTTGTTTTCAAGTAGAATGTTATGAGTCATAGTATTTGGCTATTCCTGAATACCTCCTGACAAGGTTTTTACTCTAGTCGATAAAGAGGCAAAGGGAAATGAGATTATAGTTAATCCTAGAGATTATATTGATATCATAAAGACTTCTCTACTCTGCATCATTTTGGTAGCGGGTAGGGATGTAGTGTTTCTCGACTGGAAAACTTCCACCCAGGGACTGAGAAAGCCTCCAGGTTAGTGGCACTCGCAGCTTATATACGGAAAAGGATATATTGCCATAATGGAAGAACATTTAACAACTCTGATTTAGGAACTCTGTAAGAAAGAAAAGGTAATTACTTCGCTAAATACTACACCAATAGATCCTTGTAATCCCCCAAAGCCCTTAAAATTGAGAAACGTAAATACTCTTTGAACTAACTAACTTGTGCGATCTTCTAGAGCTCAATAGATTCCCTTTTTTATTGCAAAAATCTACTGCACTGTTATTGAAATAAAATCGTTGCTCACGAGGATGAGCTCCACGAAAATGACGGTAGGAGCCATTTGTTCTTACGGTTTAAATTAATATAGTTGTGTACGTACTAGACTAAAAACTTATCTTTTACAGACAACCTTTTAAGAGACAACCTTGACGTCACATGAGCACAGGTTAGTGTCATGGCGGTGAAAACCTGCAAGCGCCATTCAATGCTATCTTTAAGAAACGATTAACAACAAATTAACAGCCGAAAGCTCCAAGGTGACCCAGCTATCCGATCTAACGACTAAGATGTTTCTTCAAATGTCCGGATGGAAAATTTTACATATTCTTCATATTTCTTTTTCGTTTAGCGTAAACGATAATGCAAGTAAATATTAATTAATATTTTTTCAATAAAATTTTGTTTTCAAGTAGCAACTTATGAGTCAAAACTCATTCGTGAGTTATTACTTATAGCTCACATGTGACAACTACACCTTCATTGGACGGAAGTGACAATAATAATGGCTTTATAAGTATTGTACAAAAATATGAAAACCAGATAGTGAATCCCGGGAAAAACTACTGTTATATTTTTTAAAGAAAAATGCAAAGAATCTCATGAAGCAACCCCCTCCCACTGTGAATCTATTTAGATTATTTGCTAAAAACTGCTAATTAAGTCCCTAGCCCTTATCCATACATCTAGTGTATACCCCAGTTCTAGGCTACTTCGACTAATAGGCACTACATGTGGTAGAACTTCCTCTTGCCCTCTTGGGGGCGGGGAAAATTTCATCTACTCCTGAAGTTTTGAATGGCTGGAAGATTTTCATGGCCTATTTCATCAGGCTATTACTGTATATTGGTTTGATCATCGCCATGGCTTCTCTGGTAGATCTTCTATACCATTCTGGTATATGCCTCATGTGGATGGATTTATTCCCACGAAAGCGAGTATCTAGTAAGAGCTGAACTCCTTACTCCTTACTTTCTGTATAGCTACCGTCTGGCCCCTTTATTGCAAATGTGGTATCGACTTTACTTTTTGCCATGACTTTATGTAGGTCTTATGGTGGCGGGTGTAGAGTCAGTATATTCCCAAACTTTCTTGAAGCTGCTTCTTTTCTTTTAGATTTTCTTACTTCTTTATTGCAAGTGGTAAGTTTGACGGTGTAGTTCTGCTAATCGCTATTACACTTGGCTATTTCGAGAAAAATATGGAAGATAAGTCGAAACTTCAGATGGAACGTAAAGTTCATAAATTAACGGCGCAGGCGTTTTTTTTTGTTTTTTTAAGCATAAGTAGGTGAAATTTTGTAGCTTGATTGCCGAAAAACCAACCCATGCCCAAGCATTTTGTACTTTGCCAAAGCTACCAAGTCAGTCGGCATACTATTCGCGACAGCTTTATATATAAATTTACTGTTGTTACGACGCCTTTACTGAAAAATAAAAATCACATTCCTTCGCAAAGATGCAACAGGGGGGACAATGAAAATAATGAATAAAAGCGCAAAAATGTGATTAGTATTGAAATTAATTTTTAAAAGCAGAGTTTAAAAAAGTAAAAATACAAACACTAGTGTTTATAATTAAAGAAATGCATTTTTAACAATAATATTAAAAACTTTATCATAATTAAAACAAAAATAAATAATAAAGGTGCAGATGAGAAGACCTAACAATTACCCTTCACTTTTAGATAGGAAAATCTATTAATATATAATTAGCCATATCGTTACTGTAATATGTTTAACCTGTTCCGATTTGTTTTAGCCCGTTTTGGTTATTTTTAATTACTTTTGATTAGTTGATAAATCTACTTATAATCAAATTTAATCTTTTTGGGATAGTTTTGGTTAGTCACGAAAATTGGGTTCGTTTTGGTTAGTTTTAACTTACTTTAATTTTTGCAACCTATTCCGATACGTCTTAGCCGGTTTTGGTTACTTGTGATTAGATTTGATTGCTCATTCAATTAGCTTTCGGTTAGCTTTTTGTTTGGTGAATATTGGTTAGTCGGCAAAATTCGGTTAACTTAAGTTCGTTTCCACTTGACTTAATATTTTTAATCTGTTCTGATAATTATGTTTTAGGCTGTGTTGGTGCTTTTGGTTACTTATGGTTAGTTTTGGCTAGTAGATCACTCAACTTTCGGCTAATTTCAGATAGTTTTAATTTACTTTACTCATTTGAATCGGTTCCGATACGTTAGAACCAACTTTAGTGTTTTTTCGTTATTTTTGGTTAGTCACCAAAATAAGGTTAATTTGAATTAGTTTTAACTTACATCAATATTTTAAAACTGTTTCAAAACGTTTTAGCCCGTTTTAGTGCTTTTAGTTACTTTTGGTTAGTTTTGGTTAGTTATTCAATCAATGTTCGGTTACTCTCAGTAAGTTCCAATTTATTTGAGCCATTTGAACCGGTTCCGATACGTTATTTCATCGCTTTTCGTCAATTTAGGTTAGTTAATTATTTTAATATTCTTAATCTGTTCCGAAGCGAATGTTTTTGTTTAACTTTACTTAATCGCTAAAATTCAGTTAATTTAAGTTAGTTTCAAATTACCTTAATATTTTTAATCTGTTCCGATATGTTTTAGCCGTTTTTGGTGGTTGTTTACTTTTGGTTAGTCCTTCAATCAACTGTCGTTTAATTTCAGTTAATTTTAATTTATTTTAATCATTTTAACCGGTTCCGATACGTTATACCCAATTTTAGTGTTGTTGGTTATTTCTCGTTAGTCAACAAAATTCGGCTAATTTGGGTTAGTTTAAACTTACTTTAATATTTTAAATATATTTCGATGCGTTTTAGCCCATGTTGATGCTTTTGTTACTATTGGTTGGTTTTGTTTAGTCGTTCAATAACCTTTCGGTAAAGTTCAGTTAGTTCTAATATTTTTTACATTTGAAGCGATTCCGGTACGTTATAAGCACTTTTAAATTGATTGATTGATTGATATTATTGATTACATGAAATTAAGTATCATTAACCTGGCTTCGCCCATAATTTTGTTTGCAACAGTTTCTTTGGTCTGTTGAAAAACTGCCGTTTTAGCGTTCGTCGGTTATGAAACTAGGGTACTTAATTGTATACAGGCTCAGAAAGATTTATTGCAGATATTGAGGCTAGATGACAACCTTGACACCTCATGGTACAGATTAGTGTCATGGGGGTGAAAACCTGCAAGTGTCGCTAATGAATCCTGAAGATTCGATAAACAACAAATTAATAGCCGAATGCTACAAGGTGGCCGAGCTATCCGATCTAACGATTGAGATGATTCTTCAAAGGTCCAGGTGGAAAATTTGACATTTTTGGACTTCTTCAAATTTCTTTTTCATTTAATGTAATTGACAATGCAAATAAATATTAACTTCGTAATATTATTTTAATAAAATTGTTTTCAAATAGCAAGTTATGAGTCATAACTTATTCCGTTATTACTTATAGCTCACGTGTAACATCTACACCTTTATTGGTCTGAAGTGACAGCAATAATGGCTTTATAAATATTGAACAAAAATATGAAAACAAGATAGTGAATTCCCGAAAATAGTATATTGTCTAACTAGCAGGAACAGCAAAAGATTCCTGGACGACTGTAGTAATTGTTGGACGAGGCCGAGGCGCAGCCAAGGAGCAGTACAGGAGTCCAGCAATGTGCTTTTCCTACGAGTTGCACATACTATTTTTTATCCGATCGGAATTAATTAGAATACGTACTTATAAAGCCAAATATTACTCTAAATAAAAACGGCGTTTTAAATTTAAACTCAACAAACAAGGGATCGAGTTTTAAATCGAGCGAGATTGAAGTTTATTACGTAACTACGGAAATTATCGCTAAATGTTACCTTTGATAAACGTCAAATCTGACAAACAAGGCGTTTGAATAGAACGGAAATGTTATATTCCAGTTATTTCCTATTCCCGTATAGTTATTGCATGTTGCCAAGCAACGAATACAATATAGTGGAATCATGACTTTTGCGGTGAGAAAAGACATCGGAAAGGTGTTGTGATGTTTAATTTCATGAAATCAACATATTTAATGATAATTTTACTGTTAAATTGATTTATTTATTACTATTATTACAGGAAACAAATTTAATCTAATTTTGAAGATGGAGATGGTGTTGCGCGTAAAACCCTTTTATGTGTTAGCGAGATATAATGAAAAAGATGATACCTACCTACACTTAAGGATGCGGCCAGCGCAACATGTGTGCTCCGACTTGCCCGACGGCGTGAGAGTGGGTCAATTACATACTCTTGAGCAGGGCGCCACCAGTTTGAAGTATCTAAATCCGCAGATCCAAACAGGAAAATCCTCGGTCTTAAGAATCCATAAGGGCGATCCAAAATCGACGATTATCCGCTACGCAAGGGCGTGTTAAAATCAACTACTATCAACTACACTGGTTGGATTGAGACATTTCAGAGCAAATAAAAGACGGTCACGTTCGTGCTGGTTTAAATTTATTGGCACTCGTTATGTTAGACGACAACGTGTTGTCACATTTCTTTCAATAAACAAAATTATATAAATATAAACAAAAGGTAAAATATCTCGATTGGAAACACTTAATATATGCTCACGAATATTGAACTAGCTCATATCAGATCTAACAGTATGATGTAATAAATGATTACAGAAGATCAAGAAAACAATTCGAACTAATTAAAAATAAGCGCAATATGCATAAGGTATCTATCGTCACATCAACTATAATAATTTACGAATTATCAAGATAATACATATTACTATTAACTCCGTTGCGCGTGTACCATGGTATACGTATCGCAGTTGTACATAAATAAACCTTAAATATTGAGTTTAAGAGATACCGTTATGTAAAATTACTATAATCAATTATTGAGTCAATCAGAACAATGTTTATCATTTACCACAATATGAATTAAATTGTAAGAATGATGAAATATAGCATAAAAACTATGAGCATTAATTGAATCACACTAGTCAATATCACAGTTATTTATATACGCATTGGTAAGCTTTGCTTACACCTAATGAGTTCCAACAATAATTATACCAATACTTCGCAGAAAGAAATAGAAACACGCAATTTACAACACGCTGGTAAATACTAATAACACGCCACCAACATCAGGTAAACAGATCACAATTATAACCTAGACCTATCTTAACTGGTCTTCGCCCATATCATCTACGGCCTTCTGCACGCGGACTACAGCTATGCACCTTGGGACCATAAACTCTCAGTGGTATTTGAGGTAATGCCATACCTCTACGGCTTCAGTTGGTACCAATGAACCACAACCAACCGTACTGACTGACAGCTACTTGGTTAGCTCTCTCTTCAAGCAAAGCTCGCTCCAAACAACAATAGCTTGCTCCATATACAAATAACTCCAGTCCAATAACTCCATCCATAAAAGAGCTGCCATAAACTGGCTCCTAGTAAGACTGGCTTCCATACAAAAATCGCTCGGGATAAAAATTGGTTCCCGTACAAAAAAAAACCTAACACGTAGGGTTTTTCGATGGCAATGGTGAATTGGGGAGCAACCGCTCTCTTCTACAGGCATTCCTCGAAGAAGGAAACGGCGTACTTTGTTCCAGAATATACTGCACGTGACAAGTTACAAACCAAAAATCTTGACTCTCTGGCAAACATCCATCCAATCTAGTCAAATAATTTCTCTAGAGCGACCTAGTAACTACGCCAATCTCTATCGCCCGAAAAGTATACTCCCTTTTCAAGATGAATTAAAAATTCTCAAACTTTTATCAGACATATATACGCACTATCTCCTAAGAAGGTATGCCGAAGAAAGAGGACGATATTAAGCCAAAAACGACTACCTAGATCATGGAATTCAATGTTAAAAAGCTAGCAAAAACTCGGCTCACAGGCCTGCTTTACACTATCCTGTATCCAATCGTAAAAATACACCAGACGTTAGTCGCCAAATCTACCAACATCTACAATATGCAATGAAACGTCCCTAAGGCTGTGTGATATTATGTACTGCTGGCAGAACAAAGAAATCCAACGATATATCCATCATCGACAATGACCAGACAAACAGCAACTATCTTGTTCCGGCCGGCGCGGCGCGGCGTCATTTGCAATTTCTAACATCCGATCTGTTCAACGCATTCAGTCGATTCGATCCTAAATGTACCTTAAGCTCCAGTCGGTTTTTTTCCTTGCCAAAACCATATATTAATACTGCAAAGGAGTTCGAGCGACGTTGCCAAGTTAGGGAATATACGCATTTAATAACATATCTTGACTGCGTATTTATTAACGCGAAAGCGAAAAACAATCGTTTAATATCAAGACAAGGGCAGCACATCAATTAATTATGTATTTTCCTGTTGGCGTGAATCGTAATCACGTATAAATCAAAGGACAACCGCTTTGCCAATTAAACATCTGGCAACGTTCTAAGAATAACCCTTTTCATTAAACGTTGGAAATTGCATTATATTTAACGCGTCCGTAGGCAACCAACAATTCTTTTAAGGTATATTACTGCCGAAAAAGGAAATTAATTATTCGCAAGGTAAATGATTTAATTGAAATGCACTGCTATATACTTAAATGTGTTAGTGTCTGAAATTACGTATATAACTAGCTTATTTCAGTTTATTCCTCTAACAGCTCGATAAAGCACTGGTCACTCGACAAACATACCAGATTAAGGGTGGAATCACTGACTTTATTTGACTTCTTTGTGTTACATATTCGTGCTAAAATGTCATGTAACAATGACTGGATTGAAGGTAACAACTTTGGGCTTATTATATATTGTGACTGACTTAATTCAGTTCGCTTATTGTAGTGAACAGGGTGCAAAAATAAGTTTTTGTTCTAGTAAGTAAAAAATTATAATTTAGAAATTATACAACCTACTTAGAAACTTCCCCTTGTGGAGTATATGGCTCTCTCCTATCGTCGTTTTTGTAGAGCTGATCCTCCGGTTTTATTTCAGTAACGCTGTAGTACCTTTTGATCATAAGAAAGGGTAAAATAGTATTTAGGTATATGAAAGATTACCAGGATCGATTGGTAAAACATTGAGCTTTCTTACAAAAGTTTTTAGGAGTTCTTAAACCAGATTTGTAAAACTGTTCTTTCTTATGGAAATAAATCCTTTTCCGCATTTTAGTATAAACCTTTTACTTTTCGGCGACATCAATTTATTCTTGAGGATTGACTATAATCTATTTTCCCCTTGCCTCTTTCTCGATTAGAGCAAAAACCCTGTCAGAAGGAATACAGGAATGAACCGATACTAGCAAGATAACTTTAACTGTCTGAATATTTTTTGGATAAAATTTCAACTTCTTCTGGTTGGTGCTTAATAAAAAGAAATGAAATTTTTAACCGCCGAACATAATTTACTAGCCGTCGAAATAAAATAACCGGTAGTAATAGTTAGTTATAATTATTAAATTACCTTTCTAATGGAAAACCATGTGATTCAAATGCTTAGACTAATTTTTTACAAGAAACTGGACTGCTCTTCTTCTTCTTAAAGTGCCAAGCAGATTGCTGCGTAGGCGTCCATCGCTTCTCTTATCATATGATTATATTTATTGCAGTATTTTGCAGTGCCTGAAAGTCCCGTATTCCTGTCCATTGTCGTATGTTTCGTAGCCAGGATAATTTTCTTCTACCTATTCCTCTTTTTCCTCCTTTCATTTTACTCTGGAGATTAAGACGTTGGAAATGAAAACATTCTTCACGTAGTATGTGTCCAAGGTAGCCAGTTTTTATTCTTTTGATGTTTTCGAAAAGTTCACGGTCTACTAAACTAGCTCTTTTCAGTATGTCCTCTTTCGTCACATAATCAACCCACGATATTCTCAGCATTCGTCGCAGGGTCCATATCTCGAAGGCCTCAAGTTTGTTGATAATTGCTGTTTTCAACGCCCAGGACTCGACTCCGTTCAAGAGAACGGATCAGACGTAGCACTTTACCATCCTGTATCTCAGACTGAGATTTAAGCTTCTTCAAGTCTTAAGACCGCTTGCTCGATTCTGCCTTTTATTTCCTGATCTGGGTCCCATTTTTGATTGATCATGCATCCCAAGTATTTAAATTGAGTGACTTGTTCAATGCTCTCTCCATTTCTGGATATTATGGTATTTGGAGTTTCGTTTCTACTAATGGCCATATATTTGGTTTCGCGGATGTAAATTTTCAGACCCAATCTTTGACTTTCTTTATTGACCTTATCTAGTAGAGCTTGTAGATCATTTTTGCACTATCCGCAAATATCACGGTATCATACGCATAACGAATATTGATAATAGAAATTCCGTTTACTCTAATGCCTATGGGACTGTCGGAGATTGACTCATCATAAATGCTCTTTCCACATACAAGTTAAACAATATCGGAGACAAGATGCACCCTTGACGGACGCCCTTTTATATTTCAAAATCCTCAGTTGTTGCTGCATTTTGAATTCGGATTTCCGCTCTTTGGTTCGAGGATAAATTGCCTATAAGTCTGATATCCTTTCTATCCAGTCCCAAGTCCCTAAGATATGATATGAGGAGATCGTGTTTTACATTGTCAAATGCTTTTTCGTAGTTTATAAAACACAAAATGGCGTCCTTTCTCTGATTCTGGAAATTCTGCCCTAATGTTTGGAGACTGAATATGGCTTCTCTTGTTACAAAACAGCTCTTAAATCCAAATTGACTACTTCTTCACACCTCCTATATAGTCTCGTGTGAAGATCTCGAAGAAAGAGTTTAAGGAAATGGCTCATTAGGCTAATGAGACGATAGTCTTTACATACGGTTACGCTGTTTGATTTCAGAAGTGTGACAAATCCAGAGTGGAGCCAGTCCTCGAGAACATGTCCAGTGTCATAAATATTGTTAAAGAGTCGGACAATGATATCAAGGTTTTGTTCGCGAACCAAATGAATCGTTTCTGAGTACATATCATCAGGGCCTCGAGTTTTTTCATTAGAGTTATGGAATGTTTAATTTCACTCTTTAACTTTATACTTGGTCCTTATAACGTTATTATTTCATTTTCAGGGATCCCTGGTCTGTCATCTTGGAAAAGGTGTATTTTCTCCATGTTAGTAGTCGTTTTTCGGTATGAAACTTATATTTTTATTGTTATATATTCCAGCGATTTCTTTGACTTTTTTATGAAGATGAAAACTGTCTGCTAGTTTGCTTAGATTTTCTGCCTCCAAACATCTTCCAGTCAGACAATTTTCTTTTGCTGTTCTTATATTTCATTTCGAATTCTTCTTTAACGACTTTTATAGTCTGTATAGTTTTTGTTGATTTTACATTGCTTTCGTTTTTCCATTAAATCTAGAATATCATCAGCCATCCATTTGTGTCTCATTTGCTCTTTGGTGGTTGTGAGGAAGTGTTCATTTGTTTTTTTAAAAACTTCTTTGAGTTCAAGCTAGTGTTTGTTCGTATTATTTGTATTGCCAATAATTTCCAATTCTTTATTAAAATGGTTTTCATTTAATGATCTTTTCTCATATTTAAGTAGTTTTGGTTCTAATATATTTTTAGTGGTTTTTTCTTTGTGTCTGTACAGGCGCAATAGTATGTCGGCACGTAGCGGATTGTAGTCAGATTAAATATCGGCACCTGGCAATGTAATCTATTTGGTTACGAACAATGTCGTGGTCACTGTCTTGCGAAGATTTCCAGGTGTATAATCGTCTTGGTGGGAGTGTGAACCATGTATTTGTAATCACAAGATTGTTCTCTTCGCAGTACTGAATTAACCTTTAACCCCTTTCGTTTCTTTCACCTAAGCGGTAATCACCAACCACTGATCCCATTCTACCCTTACCAACTTTGGCACTGAAATCTCCTAGAATTATATTGATTTCTTTCGCTTTTGTAAGTCTTAGGGCACTATCAAGTTGTCTGTAAAAATCTTCAATTTCTCCTTCTGATTTGTCTGCCGTTGGGGCATAAACCTGCATATTATTGATGTTCATGGGTCTACCAAACAGTTGAATTAGGAGTGCTCTTTCAGAAAGTGGGATGAAGTTCTTTACTGACTTTTGTATGTTTTCATCCATTAAGACTCGAAGGCAAGGCTGATGGTCTCGGTCGGCATTATTGGTACCTGAGTAGTATAGTATTTTACCTTTAATTCCATTTCCAGGCCAGCGGACTTCGCTCACTCCGAGAATGTTTATCTTCATTCTGTTCATCTCTTCGAATAAGTTGTCGAACTCTCCAGCTGCAAACAAAGTTTTGACATTCCAAGTAGCTATTTTTGTTCTCTTATCTAGTTGAAACCAGGAGATTCATCGCACCTCTTGAGCACTTATGATCTGCCCGGGACTAGAGGCCATTTGTATTTGAACTTCCAACGTGATAAGAGTTGATCGGATGAATATCCTGGGAATATTCGTAAGGGTCTTTAATACAGTGGGTTTTCTTTACCTTCTGTATTCCCCTGCCGTTGACCACTTACTGACACTTCCGTCTTTAGGGACGATTTCTCGTCTCAAGGACAAGAGATTGCCCTTACTCCTGTTGATTCTTCCACCCTAAGCAGTTGACCAAGAGGAGGTGGCTGCTTATACCGACAGTCATTCGGCGCAAGTTTTGGTCCGTCCCAAGTATTTCATTTCCCCGATACCACCCATATCTTGGAGGCATTCCCCTATCCACCACCTGGGGAAGCGCCCGATGGGAGACTAGCAACCCCTCACGGGCTGGACTACTCAATTTTCGCAAATCCGCTGAAAATGAGAATAAGGCAACTCACTTACCTGTAGACTTCTGCCACATCAATATAGGAAGCCGTCTAAGATACATTTTTAAGTTACATCCACACCGAAAGCAACACATAGGAACATTGTGTCACCAAAATTAACTATACGATAGGAAGATTCACTCTCCGCGGCGCGGCGGCACGTCAACGGTGTGCCTCCTTCCCCGCGCGAAAATAAGCATTATATTGGCAGGCGACCTTCGACCCGGCACACACTGGTCGAATTTCTAGGAAAGCTGGCCATAATAAGGTGTACCAGAAATAAGACCTAAAAGTTATTAAGTATTACAGGTTTAAAATATCGTGTTTTAGACAAAGAATTGATGAATTTTTGGTTCATCATATGTATATATAGAGTGTATCAATTATCACTAACGACAAATATCATGTATAAAAATCATTTGCATATTTTTAAATCGTTATAAAAAATTATTTTGAAAATTAAGGGTACGTTCTTTGTAAAAAAGGGTTTTAATTTTTAATTTGATGATCCAATTTTTTTTTGCAACGGTTAATTCAGGAGCAAAATGAATGTTAATTGGACGATAGAAACGCGTTAATGTGGGCCTGCACCTTGGCCATACAAGTATTTCAGAGTTATCGCTATTTTTAAAAATTAATCTAATGGGGACCAAATTAGTAACAAATATAGAAGCATCAGTTCATCTGTTGTTCAAAAACACTTGATTATATTCTGACTGTCCCAAGGTAATATCAAAGCCATATTTACAAATTAAAACTAAATTATAAATTTTATCTGCTGATTCAACCAAATTATTTATTACCTCTTTTTGTTACATCAGTCTTGCACCAGTATTGTGCAATAATGATTCTACCGAAATTTCAGTTTCAGTTTCCCTTACTACAATATTATGGGATTAGGGGTGGGCAAAAATAATCGATTATTCGATTAACTTTTAAGAAATTATCGATTAATCGATTAATATTTCAGAAAAAAATATTATTTTGATTAATCGATTATATCGATGATTTCGACGAATCGATTATTTTGATTAACCGATGATATCGATTTATCGATTATTTCGATTAATCAGTTATATCGATTAATCGATTATGTCGATTAAGCGATTATATCGGTTAATCGAGCATAATCGATTATTACAAATAATAGAACGTCGATTATTGAGAACATTTTTTATGCCCTCCAAAACTTCGTCGTACTAAGGATATAAGTTGCAATTTTTTTGTCGCGCTTGCGTTTTGATAATTTTATACTGATGCTTAGACAAATTAGCTTCTACAATTATTAGAGCTAATACTTCATCAGCATTTAACTCTAAATGTAAATTGTCTTGATTCCTTTTGGTTTAAAAAATTTTGGCTTGCTCGGGTTCGTTACTAAGAGTTTTGAGACTTTCGATGCGGATAATTTACCAGATGATCTGTAGCTCAGCGGCATAAGTTAACTCCTGTGATGTGGAATTTTCCCGGAGTGGTTTTGTTTTCCGACGTTTGTACCGCTTACTACACTCACTGAACGCTAGTGTTTTACGGCTCTTTACAATATATATTTTTTAATTTTATAACCGTTTGTAGACCAATTTTTTTTCTAAAAATTTCTCTTTGACCCTACTTAATTGATTCAACTTGGAAATACATTTAGAGTAAAAAGTATTGCAAGTCAACCTAAACTCATTTAAAAAGTCTTGATATCCTGTTAATGCGGATAGTTTTAATTTCAATTTAAGAAGTTTTGCATTATTACTTTGGCCGGGAAAGCTTTGAAGTATTTCAAACAATTGCTTGTACGTTATAATTAAATACCTTCGATCTGAAGCAAAGAAATTAAAAATAATAAAAGCTTTATTCTTGTGAGAACAAGTTATCTTCATAAATAAAGGTAAATTATTAATTTACTTTTCTTTCATTATTAAAATTAATGATTGTGATGATTCAGCGACTGAATTCCTTTCTGTATTTGCTTATAAAGACTCTTGTTAATTCCATGAATGCTCCATAAACACATTCAGGGTCTTGTAGTGTCTTAGTTAAACATTAACCTAAAACTAATATTTATATTGGTGCTATTTAATACGTTGGCTGCCGTGCCTCTCAAGAAATAGAGTCGGAATAGCCGCGAGAAGCACCATGTGTTTCTCAAGAAGTGGCACACACCCAATGCCGCGAGAAGCTGCTATTGATTCTCATTAGCGGTATAACCTTATGGGAGTCATTTAGCATAGCTGGAATCTGTAAATCACCACTGAGACTGAGACTCACAAGTCGCTTCACGTGGCTATTGGCCAACATTTATAAAATTGCGTTTAAAAGGTTAAAAGAAACTAAAATTTTAAAAGGTAAATCTTTAATTATCGTACGAAAAGGAAATAGGATTTCAAAGAGAACAAATAACAGAATAATACAGATAATAATAAATAATATAGAAAAACATAAAATGGCAGAGGCTATTTGAAACATTTATGAACTTGGAAAAAGCATTCAAGGCAATAATGCTGTTCACACTACCTACTTTGGGGACACGTTTTTTGAGCATGTGCTCGATTATATTATTGTTGTCATCACAATCATTAAAATTAAATATATCTTAAATAGTAATCTCCTGGAGTATTGGGATAAAAAAGAAACAATTAATTTTTACGTAAATTAGGTAATATTTCGGAAATTTTTACGAATTCATGCAGTTACAAAATAAGTGATTTAATAAATATACAGTAAAAATATTGTGCGAAACCTTTAACCAATTTTAAGATCACCCAAAACGCCAAAATTTAATTAAAGATGAAAAGATGGGGCACATTCGAGCAAGATTTCTTCTTGATGAATGTGTAACGGAACATATGCTTATTCCGCTACACTAACATTTGTCAGAATCGTAATGTGTAACGAAACATATGCTTAATCCGCTACACTAACATTTCAATTCAATTGCAAATGATTCTCGATATTTCGTATTCAAGACGCCAGTGACATCTATTCACGAGTGGGTTTATTTCGTGCGAATAACGATTTTAGGAGCGCTAGTACGCTATTTTGTACCTACGATTTGTGAATTCATTTTACTACAGATTACCATATTAATATGGAATAATTTTATTACTTTGCGCTACGTGGTTTATAGTGTTAATCGCATGTTATAAATTAGCCAATAAAACATCGGCGATCATAATTTTGTCCAACGTCTTGAATTTTGAATGCGGGGAGCTTATCTTGTGTTGGGACGTTGACGAGTGAGTGCCGATTTTTTAACCTTAAAATATTTAATTCATCTTGCAATATATTTAACTAATTCTTTCATTTTTAAATACATAGTTAATATTTGTTTGTGATTCGCTTTGTATTATTTGACTAAAGCAAGAATTTAGCATTTTATATTCCACTTTTAATTAGCTTACATCTTCAATGTTTTTTAATAATTATTGTCGTGACCTTTTGGGTAATATTACCGATTTATTGGTGAATATTTGCGATTACGCATTAACCCAGTAATCTGGGTTAATTTTCGGGATAAATTCTATATATTCCTGCAAAGGTAGTACATTTAATTTTCAGTAGAATTTCATCGAATTTTTCCTCATCGTATTGCTGGTTTTAATATTTTTTCTTTTCAGGTTCATTTAAGTTAATTTTCAATTTATTTGTTACATCAAGCATATAATTATTAGCCTTCACCCTGTCTAGTCTCAATCCTGACATACCGATATTATTTTGCATTTACGAGAGGTTAATCTCACATATGTAAATTTATCTGGTTTTATCTTTCATCTAGATTTCTATCTCGATGCGAGATAGTGATTATATTATCTTTATCTTTAATTGAATTGAGGCGCAATTGCGCTCAGTTTTCGTTTATGTGCCAATGGCCTAAGTAAAAGTCATAGTACTTACTTATTTTGACTCATTGTTAGAGGTTTTACCTCCATTTCTCTATTTATTATCAAATTTAAAGTTTCCTTTTATTTAAATTTACCGAGAGTCACTGAATTGGAACGTCATTCAATTATTTTCTTTTGAATTTTATATTTCAATCATCATTTTCTTTTGAATTTTATATTTAAAAGTAAAGAAAAGGATATATAATAAGTTTCTGATTATATCTGCCTTCACCAGTAAATTTTCAATTTGTAGACTGCTTCCTCATATGTTTAACCTTGTCATTGATGTTCACATGATATTTCCTTGCATATTATTTATTTAGCGATATACATTGGTCTAAGACTAGTATATTTCCTCTTGCATGTAACTCAACACCACCGAATTGGCGAAGAAAACGTCTTGCTTGTCAAGCATTGGTGATAATAATAAAAAATCATAACGTAAAGCTAGTTTTACACTTGTCCAAGTTCATGTCAAAGAACCTGAATCATTGTTATTGTACAATTTATATGATGGAGACAAAATTTGACGGCACCGTTTTACACTTGTGAATTTCGTTGACGCCAATGATGTTTCTAAACTGTTACTGGCAACTTACCACATTTTTAAGTTAAGCTAAATTGGATATTTTGACTTGAAAAGTTTGATTATTGTGTTGTCATATAATAATGAAGAAACGTACAGCTTTATACAGAAATAATAGCTCTAGCTATAATTATTTTAGCTGGTTTTAATATCTGTATGTTGGTATCCCCGAATTTGATCAAATATATGATGAAAAATTGGACGTGTTCTAATTACATCAAAGAACTTTGATAAGGCGATCTTAAAGATATTTGATGTCAAAGTTCCGTATTACATTTGCGAAATTCATTCAAGGCTGCCTTGTCAAAGTTATTTGATATGAACTTGGATAAGTGTAAAACTAGCATAAGTTGGACAGGGCGGGCGCTGCAAACAATTCAAAAGATATCAATTGTGTTTTTCCAAAGCCAACTAGAGTACTAGAGTGCTATAAATAATTTCGTCATAAATTTGATTAAAAATACCGCAAACGAAAATATCGTTTCTGGCCAGCTTTTATTGAAATTTGACCTATGTGCGGCGGAGTCCGCCAGTCGTTACCAGGCAACCGAGAAATAAAACTATGCTTCCTTTGCAGCGCTTGCTGAATACGCACATCAAAGCTGCCGCGGCTGAGTGAACCTTCTTATCGTATAGTTATTGTTCGGTGATTGTATTTATGTTGCTTGTTCCAGTAGCTTGCATCTGAATGTTTCTGATAGTTTCTTGATGCTGTTTATTGTTGCAGAAACAAAATATTCCTACAAGTTGCTTGTTTCCAAATATAGGGACATTATCAAAGGAAATGTTGCTAAACATTTTTGTTTCTACGTCGAGTGGACCGGTTGTAACTTCTTTTCGGAACTTGTGTGTCGTATGTAGAAAATAAGCAACAAGAGACGAGTGCAGCGTATTTAAATTTTTGATGTATTTGTCTATAAATAAATAAATTTAAATGCCGTTCAACTAGACAACAGAAAGTGTTATAAAATGGATAGAACTACACAAAAAATGTACAAAGATCGCTACCGAAAACAGGATTTGTGGGTGGAAATATGTAATGCGACGGAAGCTGGTGTAAAGGGAGTTAAAAGAAAAATGAAAAATTTAGTGGCACAGTACTACAGAGGGAAGAAAAATTATTGTGCCTATAAAAAATTCTGGTGCATGAGCGGCTTTTATCATCAAATAGTTTGCTTACAAGTACTTAGAATTTCTTTCAGACAAGAACACAGTTCGACATTATGCGGAAAAAGGAACAGCTGATACAAAGTTAAATGTAAGTATAATTTTATTTTGTGCTTCAATAGCAAAATGGGACGTTTAATAGTAATTTTGGTATGGAACTAATCCCTGGGGCGACACAAAAAATTCAGCGTAGTCTCGTCGAACATTTTTAGCTTCAATTGGCGAATTACGAGCTTGTTTCTGTAATGACATCATTATTTTATCAATTTACATGTGTCTTTTCTTCGGCGGGTGGTGCATACATTTGTCTTGAAATCTTGCTGCGTTTTAAGAAATGGTGTAAACATACAATTGCGGTCACAATTTTCTCTGCATTTTTCGTAGCTAGAAGCAGTAGTTTTCTGAGTAATCTAGATATGGCCGACATTATTCCAAATATGTTCTCGGATTTCCTTCTTCAGGTTTCAATAAGTTATGAGATAATGGAAAGGGATCATCATCCAAAAACACATATGATACTGATTTTGTTCGTCCAGGAAGCGCATTATCAACAATTTAGTAACATCGTTTTAAAACGCGTGCTAACAAATATCCCTTCATCTGATATGCGTCCCTATGAACCAACTAATAATTTGCATTTGCCACCACAATGAATACAATAATACTAAATAATTGCTTATAGTTAAAAAAATCACTGCCACTATTTTTGGGCGCTTGTATCGTAATATGTTTTTCATTCATGAGCCCAACACATTGTCGAAAACTCCAAATTGCGTTAAATGCATTTGCCTCTATCGCCCATTTGTTTTCATTACTAGCCAACCGAAATTAAAATTTAAATTAACTATTAAATTTAATTTAATTTTAAATTAAAATTTGTTAATATAAACGGGTCGGTGTAGAGGTTTAAATATATTCACCCTGTATTAGTCTATAAGTTCATTCACTTTTATTACCTAGCATAGTCAGCAGTGTGCACATCCTAATTAGCTCGTAAGCAACTAAGCATTATTGTCATATATTGTAATAACGAAATCAATCAATAAACGTTTATCAAGGGGTCATTAGCTCTAGCTTTCTTTCCACCACATGGCGATCCTGCAAATTTAATTAATGGGCCAGCGAAGAGGACAAATATGGGAAAAAGTCAATCCAAGCAACAGGCCCTAGATGAAAATGGAGTAGTCAATTCCAATTTTATAGTAAACGAAGAGGAATATAACATATCAAAGGATGTCAAAGTAATATTGTACTTAATGTTGGCATTAATGGTGGTCAAATTGCTTATAAAAATATACCAAATTCATCGACGCAGCCTGAAGAAGCGAATCAGTAGTAATTTAGCTGCATACATGGCTAATATGCAAGAAGTCTAGCCGGTACCAGATGCCTGCATCTATAATTTTTTTTATAGGTCTTTTAGGTATCTATATTTTTGTTTTGCTACCTGCGCAAAAATAGAAGCAGCATGGAACTACCGAGTAGGAATGGTCGAAAAAGGGACAGATTAGGTGTTAGTAAATATGAGAAAAAGCACAGTGTAAATACAACATGAATAATAGGAAGCACAGAAAAATAAAGCTGTAAGTTAAAAACGTGAATAGTTAGGTTAGTATTATATATTGTTGTTATTGTTATTTTTATAATTTTTTTATTATTATCCATTAGTGGTGTTTGCCTTATTATACATTTTAATGCAAACTAGTGACCAAAATCTTAACATCGTATTAGTCCGAATTAAACAGGACATCACTAATCAAACCAAAAAAAAAACTCTCAAAACGAACGTGCCAAAATCTCAGTCAGTTAGGGACGATATCAGAGATACAGTAGTTGAATTATTCAATGAATTTACAGAAAATTTTACTTCTAGATCGAGTTCCTTAAATAACTCCGATAAAAGTATCTATACACAATTATTTATTAATATTCGGGATAAAGTTTTAAGATGTTTTCAAGTGTTAAATGTTAGATATAGAGTACCACTTTCGTGTATTGAAAAAATTGACCAATTTGATTTAAACGAAGATTCTAACTCAGAGGGAAGTTCAGACGAAGATTTGTATTCAGATAATCATTCAAATTTAGAAATAATGGCTATTTCTCTATCAGATTTTTTTAGCTTAGCTAGTAAGCTAGTTCCTAACCAATTTAATGGCAACCCAGACGATTTAAAATCATTCTTAGATTCTCTGGAACTATTAAAAACTATTTCAGCGGACCACCTTGTAAATGCGGTGGCGTTCATTAAAACTAGGTTAACGGGTAAAGCTAGAAATTTAATTACCATCGAAAATTCTGTGACGCTATAATAAATACGCTAAGAAATGAAATTAGAGGAGACAGTTCACGGTTGTTAACCGCAAAATTGTTGAATTGTAGGCAAAATAATAAAGAATGCACTGATTATATATCTGAAATAGAAGTGCTCGCGGAGCGTTTACGAAACGCGTATGTCACAGAGGGTGTTCCGCGCCCTGTGGCAGAAAATTATACAGTGGAAACAACTGTAAAGGCCTTAAGCCAAAATGTCAGCAAAGAAAAAACACGTTTAATATTAGAAGCAGGCTCATTTAACTCTATTCAAGAGGTAGTAACAAAATTTGTAAATTTACACCTCAACCATCTCCTTCTAATGTTTTTTATACTAGCCATAGCAACTTTTCCAATCATTTCCATCGGCAGCATCGCGGAAGATTTTTTGCTAATAATAATTTTTCCAATCGAGCGCGTGCACAACCACGCGGTGCGACCCGTCAAAGTCGAGCAAGAGGAAATTATAATAGTCATTTTAATAACAACAACACTAATTCTAATAATGGCTCTAGATATTTTGCCACCCACTTTTCTTGCGAAAAGGAAATCCTTTTTTTTTAATTAAAAAAAAAGGTGAGTTAAAACTTAAATTAAATTAAGAGATGTTCAAAGCATGTGGAGCTATGATGAGTTCCACCAAGAATTAGAATAAATCACCTACCGAATTCGACCCGGTCTCCTCTACTTGATGCACACTGAGCGGGACCAAAACGCAAAGTCCTGCAGCAAGCTGTTAGGCGAGCGGGCAATTGCCGCGGCTCCGACGTGTAGTTCGTTTGGGCGCCACCAACTTCGAAACGGACCGAAGTGGAAGTCCCCGCGAAGTTCCCGGAACTTGCTACACAACCCCCGTCCTTGAAACTCCGCCGGTAAGACAAAAAAAAACTCAGCTGGAAAAAGGAAAAAAAAATCGATATACTTAACTACTGTCGAGCCAAATGAAACACCGCAAATAAAAACAAATTGTACACTTTATTCCATACACATACAAAATAAAAACAAGTGATTGAATCCGCCAAGTAAAGACCAATTAATCAGGCTTAAATACAAATTCCCAAAGAGGGATTGATTATTAAACTTAAACCAAACCAAAGAACTAACCAAACAAAACCATTCAAAATAAAAAAAAAACAAAGCGGTGACCCTAACAACAGAAATGATGGGACTGAAGGTCCCCTTCGTCACAGCACTCACAGGACTTTTACCTGTACCAGAACCTCGGTGTAGGGCTATTCTTCCCATCAGGGAGCAATGACATCAGACGATCCACATCGCGCAGAAAACCCGAAATCCCTACAACCCTGACTCGCCCTCCCTACAGAGCGTGCGGAAGCCAACAGAAATGTCACAACGGGGTTAAGGGGAAGCCAACAGAGCACCAAGTGTTCCATCTATCACGAGAGAGCAAGCGGTCAAGCCCGCCAAGCGGATAGTCAAATCCAACAAATGATCGGGCTAGAAAAGCGACAAAGTCCCATTATAGGGCACCGACGCAGACACAAACGGGTATTCCAAAAACTCACTCACTAACCATTCCCAAATCGCGTCCATTGAGTCCAGGGAGTAACTAACACCACCTGAGGAGTAGATCCCAAATAGGTTTGGGGGAACGACGCAAGGGTCGTCTAATCCTAGGCGGGAGCATGTACTTCCGAAAATCCAGTTCATCCGCGCTACGGCAGAGGCTAACTGCACAACTCCAAAGCAAGTCGAAGCAAAATCAGTACAGTTCCAAGCTGCAAAATCCGGCGACAACCGAAATGACCCACAGGCCAATTAACCTAGAACTTCCGAACACCACTCTACAATGGTCCAAATAAACAAAACAACTCGTAACCTCACCAAACAACTCTACCAAGGTCCAATCAACGCCGTAAGTATGGTGAACGCTCTAATCCCTTAAACAAGGAAGGTTACACCTAACGACACGAAACGAAACGATACTGAATTAGTCCAGCCCAAACAGCTCAACCACCATCAATCCAATACTATACAAAACAGGTGTACACTCTAATCCCTTATCACAAGGAGTGTCACACTAAACGATAAGGCACTGGACCAATTCAGTTCAAAAAGACGTCTAAATAGGGAAAAATAGTCAAATTCGGGTAATATGTCAAAATCGGGTAACGGTAAAGATGAACACTCTAGTTTCCAGGAGTGTTACACCCATGCGAACCTAAACGGTGAACCTAATCCCATCATCGTGTGAGCTCCAGGAGTGTTTAACCGAACTAAACAACGACACGCCAAACTAGCAAACTACTAACAATCAACCATCAACTATCGATCCACTCAGGTGAACACCCTAATCCTCCAACACGAGGAGTGTTACACCTATCGAACTAAAAAAAAAAAAAAAAAAACAAAAACGCTGAACAAGCAGGTCGCAATCAAGTAAAATGGTCCAGTAGGGTAATACGTCACAATCAGGAGAAGCTACACGAAACGGTACAGGTACTGCCAAACGCCAAAGTCAAGATGAAAACAAAACAATAATACCTAAAACACCTAAAAAGCCAGAACTAACACACAACTACATTACCGGACACAACACTGCGCGCTGCCCGCCTACCGATGCGATTCCGGATTTCCACGAATCGCATATGCATCTCGTTTTTTTTTTACCTGCAAGATAAAACCTTTTTGACTAGAGACTCCGGGAACCCGAATAAAAAAAACACAAAAAAAAAACAGACCCTAAGCAGGCAAGAAACGCAAAGATGTTCAGCAGACTCCAACGCCAACACAGTACACTATCAAATATTACGGCATAGAAAAATAAAATCAATGCCAATTAAACTGCAACATCCATAACGTCCGCATAAAACCGCAAAAAGGTCACTAAAATTCAATACTACTCATTACTACGACAATAGTAAAATATTCGCATATCATAAATCACACTTAATCCGAATAAATAGCAAAATCAGACACTAAAAAGAGAAAGAGGAGATGTATGAGGTACACTAAAACTCAATAGGGCGATACGTAAATACAGTACAATACCAAATATAAGCCGCAAAAATATTACAATAGATCAACACTAGTTGTTAATACACAACTATCAAAAACACCAATATCATAATCAACACAATCAAATAAAAATACAAATGGCGCTAATCACTAATTCGAAAGCAATCAAAACATTACATCAAAACATTACAGCTGCAAAATGTACTCCCTAAAAATACACAAGAGAAAAATACCTATCGTTTCATTTGGCTCAATATCAAAACATTATCCAAAAAAACAAAATTAGTCGATAATTAATTAAAATCTGGTATTCGGTGGTGTTTAATTAATTTAGAATAGGCCCCACATTGGGCGCCAAAAATTGCCACGCACTTTTCTTGCGAAAAGGAAATCCTTTTTTTTAATTAAAAAAAAGGTGAGTTAAAAATTAAATTAAATTAAGAGATGTTCAAAGCTTGTGGAGCTATGATCAGTTCCACCAAGAATTAGAATAAATCACCTACCGAATTCGACCCGGTCTCCTCTACTTGATGCACACTGGGCGGGACCAAAACGCAAAGTCCTGCAGCAAGCTGTTAGGCGAGCGGGCAATTGCCGCGGCTCCGACGTGTAGTTCGTTTGGGCGCCACCAACTTCGAAACGGACCGAAGTGGAAGTCCCCGCGATGTTCCCGGAACTTGCCACACAACCCCCGTCCTTGAAACTCCGCCGGTAAGACAAAAAAAAGCTCAGCTGGAAAAAGGGAAAAAATCGATATACTCAACTACTGTCGAGCCAAATGAAACACCGCAAATAAAAAAAAACAAATTGTACACTTTATTCCATACACATACAAAAAAACAAGTGATTCAATCCGCCAAGTAAAGACCAATTAATCAGGCTTAAATACAAATTCCCAAAGAGGGATTGATTATTAAACTTTACAGGCCCCAACGGTGTGCACACGCGTCAGCTAAAATGGTATTGCGCTCTAAACTAAATACATAAAACTGGAGCGCAGGAAAAATTCAATCGCCTCACTGACACAGGAGAATGAAAGTCAAATCCTAAGACTAAGAACTTATCTGTAAGGGTTCTGTCCCAAGGCTAAACCACACTGCCCGGGCGGACTAGACCCGAACTATTGTAGGCTGGTGAAAGCGCCAACTAGGTTTACCAGAGCGTAGAGACTCCCCACATCTCGTCAAGGCTTCTGCCCCCTGGATGCGGCCCTAGGAATAAAAAATTTCCTAGTAACGAGCCACCACGATAGGGGACTCGATTGCTAACATAACATTGTGCCTAAACCACGCAAAACACGATACAATAGCAGCGTTATTAATCATTAATTAAAGAGATTAAAATTTGTCTAAAATTTAACTTGACTTTTCAAACGAAGCCCAAAAGGAAAACAAAAATCGAAGGCTAACTAACTAAAGCTCTCTCGCAACGATATATTTGCAATCGAGGAAAAAAAATACAATTAACTTAATATTAATCACGCATCTCTGCAAAATCAAATTCGATCAAAGGAGGCCATCATTCGCAGTTAAGAATAATGATAAAACATCCCATCTAATCGGTAATTAAATAAATTGTTCCGCCACGAAAGCAAATAAAATTCACCATACGGATAAATGAATTCCAATCTAAATGATAAACAAAGGCACGAAAATGAGCTTAAATGCAAGTCATACGGTATGAACGAGACAGATAGCTGGCCTAATAAAAAAAAACGTAATTTTATTATTCACTACCACAAAAAACCAATAAATAAATAGCTCTTACCGAGCTTGCAAAAAAACTAGCATAATTAAAAAATATCAGACCAAAAATCGCAAATTATCTTAACTAGACCAGCGTCCCAGACAAATTCCAATCAAATTAACAGGTTAGCATGCCTAACCTCCAATTTGCTAACTATCTAATTAATTAATTGTAATTTAAGGTATTTGCTATCTAATTATTTAATCGAAATTCATTTAATGACTCGAGCTCTAAGGTCAATAAGGCGAAACTATGGTCCAATGAGCGCTAACATAATATGCACTCTCAAAAATAGCTGAAGTAGCCTCCCTTAATACAATTAAAAAGGTATACATGAATTACTACCTAATTAAATCGACCCAATTCCCTGATTAGTGTCAAAATCAAAATCTAACGCATCTAACACGAATGACTAGATGTCGTTTAAAAAAAAACAAATATTAAAATTGAGAAAAGCATAGTAATTCCCACGGTACTGGTCCCAAACTCGGTATAATAATGAAAAATAGAACAAATCGCGTATTTTTCTTAAATTTCTCAAAGAATATACATAAAATTGAAATCCGAAATGCGAAATAATGGCCCTGATTATAAAACAATGCACCCAGATTAATTCAGTGAAACGAGCCCTTAATATCGCCGAAAATCGACAACGCAAAACGTTCGGAAACAATATAAAAAACGCGTAGTTCAGTGGTACATAAAAACCCGATAGCGAGCCCGGATCAACAAAACTCGTTCGTTTTCACATTCCAAAACCGGTAATATTCTCATGTCAATTTAACTGTACCAAAAAAATTAATTCAACGCAGTGAAATATTTAAATTTAAACATTTGAACCCGCAATTAATAATCAAAAGAATAATGCAATATTGAATAATAATACTAGATCCACGAAACCGCGAAATATAGGCTAATAATACGGAATTCTTACCTTACTAAAAGGGCACTCGAATCAATAACAACAAAACACACGACGTACAATAGCTGGGTTGGCCTAGTGGAAGCAGCTAATAAAACTTCGAACAACGAACGCTATACGTATCTCACTAGCAGGTTCCCAGAACCAAAACGGAAATACTTCCCCGTAAATCGACCAAAATCCGCCTTCAGCGAGACATAAAACTACGGCCGACTTACGGAACCACTTCTCTAGTCCCAAAAAGAAAGACGAGTCCTTTCTTCCGCAAAACTCGTGTCCCCCCCACCCATCCGGTCGGGCCGAACCAAGCCGAGACTCGCGCAACGAATCCCTCCGAAAGCTGAATGCTGGACGGAATAGCTACGAGGGTGCTTCAAAACTTAATAATGACTCGAACTGCCAAAATCTGAACGTGACAATTTTAATAGGGGAAATTCGTGGGGCGTGCGGTTTTTCCAGTCCGAAGGAGGCTCGGGAAAACCAAGTGGCCCTCCAATTGACGCATTTGGGGGAAATCTAAAAATTTGCACTCTAAATCTGACACTTTCAAATTTCGTAACCTTAAATTTAGATATGACTGGTACTAGGAATGTCTTACTATTAGATACAGAAGCAGACATATCTATTTTTAAGAGAACTTATGTAAATATGAATCAGCTAATAGATACATCAAGAGGAAGCAAAATAAAAGGTGTTACGCAGGGAGCTGTTAATTCCTTGGGTATTACAAATACCAATATATCAATAAATGGCTACAAAGTGAAACATTCTTTTCATATTGTTGATCATAATTTTCCGATTCCCGGAGACGGAATACTAGGTCGAGATTTTTTCATAAATTATAAAGTAAACCTGAATTATTCTAATTGGACAATGACATTTAAATTAGGTAATAGAAATATTACTATTCCTATTTCAGGAGGTCTGGAAGACGATGTCGTTTGCATCCCTCCCAGATGTGAAGTATTAAGATCGATCAATAATCTAAAAGATGTTTCTCAAGATTGCTTAGTAATAAACAAAGAGCTGCAAGCCGGCGTCTTTGTTGCCAGAGCAATAATATCTAAAAATAACCCTTTAATAAAAATAATAAATACGACATTTGAAACTGTTACTTTAAATATTTCCAACATAGAGACCATTAGCTTGGACCAATTTGAAATTTATAATATAGAAACTGACCTGAACGATAGAAATGCACAATTACTATCTCAACTTAGTCAAGATATACCCCAATTCATAAAACCAAAATTAATAGACTTATGTAAGAAATTTTCTGATATTTTTTCACTAGATACGGATAAGCTAACAGTTAATAATGTTTATACTCAAAAATTAAAATTATCTGATAATGTGCCTATATATGTCAAAAATTATAGAACACCAATAGCTTTAAAGTCAGAAATGAATCGTCAAATAGACAAACTACAACAAAATAACATTATAGAACCATCTGTTTCAGAATATAATAACCCTGTCTTGTTGGTTCCAAAGAAATCTACTAATGGTCAAAGAGCGTGGCGGTTGGTGGTTGATTTTAGGCAACTAAACAAAAAACTAATAGCCGACAAGTTCCCACTTCCACGAATAGATGACATTTTGGATCAACTTGGTCGGGCAAAATATTTTTCTGTTATAGATTTAAGTTCAGGGTTTCATCAGGTGGCATTAGACGAAGGATCTAGAAATTTGACATCATTTAGCGTAGATGCTGGGTCTTTTCGATTCACCCGCCTACCGTTTGGCCTTGCAGTTAGTCCTAATAGTTTTCAACGTATGATGTCATTGGCTTTTTCAGGGATCACACCTGAACGAGCTTTTCTGTATATGGACGATTTAATTGTAATAGGCTGTTCAGAGAACCACCATCTAAATAATTTGGAAAAAGTGTTCGAAACATGTCGAAAGCATAATTTAAAATTAAACCCCGAAAAATGTAAATTTTTTAGAAAAGAGGTTACCTACCTAGGTCACAAAATTACAGATAAAGGTATTTTACCGGACGAGTCGAAGTACGACATTATAGATAAATATCCTGTTCCCACAACATCTAATGAAGTAAAGCGATTCGTCGCCTTTTGTAATTTCTATCGTAGATTTATCCCACATTTTGCATCGCTTACGCATCCATTAAATAAGCTGATCAGGAAAAATAGTGAGTTCATTTGGTCAGAAGAATGTCAACAAAATTTTGAAACTTTGAAGAATTTATTAAAAAGTCCCACAATTTTACAGTATCCAGATTTTGAAAAACAATTTATCCTTACGACTGATGCATCGAATGATGCTTGTGGCGCAATACTTTCTCAAAATTTTGATGGTCATGAACTGCCTATTGCATATGCTTCTCGTGCTTTCACAAAAGGCGAATCTCATAAACCTACCATCTTAAAAGAACTAACTGCAATACATTGGGCTATAAAATACTTTCGTTGTTATCTGTACGGTCAAATTTTTTTAGTAAAATCAGATCATAGACCATTGGTCTACTTATTTTCAATGAAAGACCCTAATTCTAAACTTACCAGAATGAGACTTGATATGGAAGAATTTGATTTTTCGGTTGAGTATATTAAAGGTAAAGACAATGCAGCTGCAGACGCACTGTCACGACTTAATATAAATAACTTAAAACAAATTCACAACGACATGTATGACGTACTAGTAGTGACCAGGTCAATGTCAAAATCTACGACAATACCAGAAAAAATTAAACAAAAAGAACCCGACTCTAAACAACAGCCACAAATTTACGAAACCCTTAATAATCACGAGGCCCTGAAGGTGCCTTTCTTAAAGTTTGAAGTTAACCCTAATAATATTAGAATAAATATTTTCTACAAAAGGAAACTGAGCGCTCAATATACACCTCCAATCATTAATGGTAATATTGCATTAGAGCAAATATTATCTAGGCTTGAAAAAATGGCAAATGATGGAAATTTGAGTGTAATAAGATTAAACTTAGATGATAAATTATTTAAAAGGTGCACCATACATGAATTTAAACAAGCGGGACAAAATACCTTAAAAAATCTATCGATAGTTCTTTGCACTCCGCGAGAACTAATTACCAATAAAAACGAAAAAGTCCACTGCTAGGGGGACACTGCGGTCAAAAAAGACTTCTCAAGAAATTAAAAGCTTCTTACAGGTGGAAACGTGTGTCACGGGATGTTGCTAATTACATTAAAAAATGTCATAAATGTCAAATTAACAAAGCCTTTTCTAAGCATATTGAACCGCTGACATTAACACCCACTCCGCAAAAAGCTTCTGATATTGTTTCCATAGACACGATAGGGCCATTTCAAAAATCGGATCACGGAAATGTTTACGCTGTAACTATACAGTGTGAGTTAACCAAATATGTAGTCATCATTCCCATCCCCAACGAAGAAGCGTTTACAGTAGCTAAGGCAATTTTTGAAAATTTCATTCTTATCTACAGTCCTATGGCTGAGGTCAGAAGTGACATGGGAACCGAGTATATAAATGAAACTTTTAAAAACTTGTCAAAGTTACTGAATTTTGATCATAAAGTAGCGACAGCTTATCATCATCAAACCATTGGGGGTTGTGAACGTAACCATAGAGTACTTAATGATTTTATGTATATAAATGAAACGCATTCGGATTGGGATAGCTGGTGTCGATATTTCGCATTTTCTTATAATACGACTCCAAGTAGTTATCATAATTATACTCCATTCGAACTCGTTTTTGCAAAAGAGACAAAATTAATAGAGATATTAAACAATAAACAAATAGCTCCGATATACAACATAGATTCGTACTAGAGAACTAGAGACTATCTTGAAAGAATTAAAAACTATCGAAAAACTTCTTGTGATTCTAAATGTAAACAAATGGAACTAAGGCCGGGTGATCTTGTTTTGCTAACAAACGACGGTCGTGAAAAATTAGATCCTTGGTACAAGGGTCCCTTTAAAGTTATCTCTCAAAAGGGACCTAATTGTGTCATAATGGATAATAAGGGCAAACAGTCCTCTGTGCATAAAAATAGAATAAAAATGTATTACAGTTAACCATATATTATTGTATTCGCATATTATTAT